>JANZXR010022581.1:0-15203 GCA_027575705.1 Erythroxylum echinodendron
ATGAATGATTAAATTGTATTGAATGCGAAATATGAAATGTTATGAATGTGATTATGTGTTATGTGACTAGGTGAGCCATCGATGATGGTCACTTATTGAGTTCGCAAAACTCACCAAAAATTTGCAATTATTTTCAGGATCAGAAGAATACCCCGTTAGGCCAACAGGGTAATACCTACAGCATACAAGTGAAGGATAGAGGTTGGGATCAGTTCGCGTCGGCATTGCATGTCCTTTTTATTGAATTGTTTCTTCCGCACTTTTTGTATAAATGTGTATCCCAAAAAAATAAAGTAGTTTTGTATTTGTAAAAAGGGCCCAAAGGGCTATTGGAATTTCTGGTGATTGTATTGTGTTGATTGAAAATGGTTATAAAACAAAGTGGGCCAATTTGGTTAGGTATTTCTGCACTTTATGTTTGTGTTTAAAATAAAAGAAAAATTTTATACCAATTTCTGAGTGATTGAGTGCTCTAGCACACTACTCTCACGGGGCACGAGCTCGGACATCACCCATCGATGTCAGGTTCGGGTCTTGCGGGATTGAGGTGCTACAGGCAATGCTAGATGTTGGCATATATTGGTGCACATTAGCGGAAACCTTCGATGAGATACAAATTTAGATGTAGGGCCAAAAGAAGGCTTGAGATGAACATCAGGAAGCAGGTTAGCTAGATCACTCGCATGACAGTGGCATTCAAGAGTTCCAAGGTGACTTAGTAAGCTAGATTAAGCTTAGTGTGAGTTTTCAGACCTTGTACGAGTTAACTTGACTAAGGTTGTGTTCTTGATGGACTAAGAACTTAGTGTATGATCAAATGAACCAACTATAACTAATGAACTTGATATGGGGAAGCATTAGATGGACTGGTGTGCTATGACGAGCTTTGGCTTAGATGACTCATTATCAATAGATACAGATGAAGAGACCTTAGATGATATAGTGGATAAGATCACAGAGGATATACATTAGCTCTAAAAGATAAAGACCATGTGGAAGGATCAGCTGAATAATGGAGATCTTCATAGATATGATAGATCATTCCTAGATATATGTAATCATTTATAGTATTAGTTGTGATGTAGATAAGTCCTATCATATAGAGTCCTAATTGGATGGAGATGCCATCCTATTAGTTAGTGAGATGTAATCTAATAAGGATAAGATAGCATAAGATGTGATCTTAGCTAGTTTAGTTTAGTTTATACTCTATCTTGGCTATCCATATATAGCTATAAATAGTCTCAGAGTGTTAGAGAGTATGAGACACAAAGATTGAGAGAACATTCCTTTCTATATTTTAAGGAAAATAATAAAGGTTAGCATTTAACATGTCTCTTTCGTGCTTATTGTTACCCTAAATATTTAGTTATTCCGTATTATTCTTGCAAGATATGAGAGTTAAACACTATGAAGGTTGTGAGGCATTTGAGAACAAGTTGTTTGGTTAAAGATTACGTGTGAAGGTTGAACTTGCTTAGACAAATCTAAGTGAAATTGTCATCTAAAAGGGTAAGTGCAACTTAAAGTGTAAATTTGGTACTTTAAGGAAAATGTTTGTAACAACTGATATCAGAGCCATAGTTCAAGATGGTGGGTGACAGCAATTAGATGGAGTGTGTCAACAGAGTGGGGACACTTATTGGGCAAATCCCTAAAGGGAAGGAGGAGTTCATGTCTTACAATACTTGATTCGAGATGTTGGACGTGCGAATCCAACAGTTGTAGCATCAAATAGCGTAGTTGATGAAGGAAAAAAAGGATTCTAGATTTAAGATCACGATTCTAAGGCGTGTTGTTGCAACATAGGATGTTGTACATGTTGAAAGCATTTTAGTGAAAGTGTGAGAGCCATAAGTTTTCGATGACAAATGGAGTGCCAAAAAGTTCAAAAATTTCTTATGGGACATGGAGCAATTCTTTACAGTGACAAAGGTGTCCAATTTAGATAGGGTGTCGATTACGACTTAGAAGATGCACAATTGTGGTGGAGAACGAGAATCTCTAACGACATCAGTACAGGTAAAACTCCCATTGACACTTGGAGAAGAGGAAGAAGGAACTAATGAATTGGTTCCTCCCCAATAACACTTCATGGATTATGAGGGAACCTTTGAAGAGGTTAAAGCAAGACGACTCTTTACAGGAGTATGTGAGGAAATTCACATCTTTGATGTTGGACGTACAGAACATGTTTGAGGAAGACAAGTTGTTCAACTTCTTAAGCAGCTTGTAAGGTTGGGAACAAATGGAGCTTCAGAGGCTACGGATGCCTTGTTGGATCTCCAAATGCCACTACCAATTCAAACTAGCAATAAAGGCAAGAAGCATAGTGGGAGACGAAATGGTTTAGAGAAAGGTAAGGAGAAGGTATGTGAATCTTCTTAATGTAAGTCAAAGAAATAAGCAAAACGAGATATTACTTGTTTCATTTGTGAAGGTTCACACTTAGCTCGTGAATGCCTATATCAAAAGGTAGGTAAGGAACAACTTAATCCCATGGTCACGAAGGATCAAGGAGAAGGAGAGGATTACTTGACGGAAGAAGTCTACCTCAATAGTTATGCTATGTTAGATACAATGGACCTTATAAAGGAGCGTTCAAATAAAAGTTAGGATAAACCCAACAGAGAGGGAATTTGGTACATGGGAGATGTGTCAATGGCTAAGGAGTCTTCTGGTAGGAGTGGTTTATTAGACCCCCTAAGTCCTAATAGTGGAATTATGTGTGCATTGGTGAGCCTTGACTATCGTTTAACACTCAGGATGATGGAACAAGGCAAAGACTTGTGAGTCGGAAAAGAAAAGGGACAATGCCAGATGTTAGCATACATTGGTGTACATTAGAAGAAATCTTCGACGAGATATAAGATTCAGATGTGGGACTAAAAGAAGGCTTAATATGGACAGCAGGAGGAAGGTTAGCTGTATCACAACATAACGGTGGCATGCGAGAGTTTTAAGGTGACTTAGTAAGTTAAATTAAGCTTAGTGTGAGTTTTTTGAACCTTGTACAAGTTGACTTGACTAACGCTGAGTTCGTTATGGACTAAGGACTTAGTGTATGCTCAAATAAACCAACTATGACTGATGGACTTGACATGGGGAAGCATTGGACGAACTGATATACTATGAAAAACTTTGGTTTAGATGACTCATCATCAACAAATACATATGAAGAGATCTTGAATGATGTGGCAGATAAGATCAAAGAGGATATAAATTAGCTTTAGGAGATAAAGACTATGTGTGAGGATTATCTGAAGATAGTAAAGATCTTCACAGATATGATAGATCATTCCTAGATAGATATAATCATTTATAGTATTAGTTGTGATATAGATAAGTCCTAATTGGATGGGAATGTCATCATATTAGTTAGTGAGATGTAATCTAATAAGGATAAGATAGGATAAGATGTGATCTTAACTAGTTGAGTTTGGATAGGACTCTATCTTGGCCATCTATAGATATCTATAAATAGTCTCAGAGTGTTAGAGACTATGAGACACAGAGAATGAGAGAGCATTCCTTTATATACTTTAAGGAAAGTAATAAAGGTCAGTATTTGATGCATCTCTTTCGTGCTTATTGTTGCCATAAATATTTAGTTATCTGGTAATATTCTTGCAAGAGTGTGAGAATTAAACACTATAAGGGTTGTTAGGCGTTTGAGAAAAAGTTAGTTGGTTAAAGATCATGTATGAAGGCTGAATCTTGCTTAGACATATCTAAGTGAGATTGTCGTACAAAGGGGGTAAGTGCAACTTGCAGTACAAGTTTGGTGCTTTAAGAAAAACCTTTGTAACAACTAATATCAGAGCCATAGGTTGAGATGGTAGGTAGTATAAATTAGACAGAGCATGTCAACAGAGTAGAATCACTTATTGGGCTAATCCCTCAAGGGAAGGAGGAGGTCACGTCTTACAATACTCGATTTGAGATGTTGGGCATGCGAATGCAACAATTGTTGCATCAAATAGCAGAGTTCATAAAGGCAAAAGAGGATTCTAGATTTAAGATGACGATCCTAAGGTGTGTAGTTACAACGCAGGATGTTGGACATGTTGAAAGTATTTTAGTGAAAGTGTGACAGCCACAAGTTTTTTATGGTAAGCGGAGTGACAAAGAGCTCAAAAACTTCTTATGGGACATAGAGCAATTATTTGCAACAATAAAGGTTTCCAATTCGGATAAGGTGTCAATCATGACTCTATTTAGTGGAAGATTCAAAGTTGTGGCGGAGAACGAGAACCTATAAAGACATCAATATAGGTAGAACTCCTATTGACACTTGAGAGAAGATGAAAAAGGAGCTAACGGATCAATTCCTCATCAACAATACTTCGTGGCTTATGAGGGAAGCTTTGAATAGGTTAAAGCAAGATGATTCGGTATGGGAATATGTGAGGAAATTCACATGTTCGATATTGGACGTGCATAACATGTCTAAAGAAGACAAGTTGCTCAACTTCATAAGTGGCTTGCAAAGTTAGGCACAAATGGATCTTCAGAGGTAGAACGTGAAAGACCTCCCAAGTGTGGTGATAGTGGCTATGGATTCCTTGGTGGATCTCCCAATGCCACCACTAATTTGAACTAGCAACAAGGGCAAGAGTAATGGTGGAACACAGAATGACTCAGATAAAGATAAGAGAAGGTAGGTGAATCTTCTTAATGTAAGTCAAAGACATAAACAAAACAAGAGCTTGTTTCATTTATAAAGGTTCACACTTAGTTCGTGAATGCCCACATCAAAAGGTAGATAAGGGACAAATTAATTCTATGGTCATGAAGGATTAAAGAGAAGGAGAAGATGACTCGACGGAAGAAGTCTACCTCAATAATTATGTTATGTTGGGCACAATAGACCTTGTGAAGTAGTGCTCAAGTAAAATCTAGGATAAACCCAAAAGAAAGGGAATATCATACGTTGGAGATTTGTCAATAGCTAAGGAGTTTTTGGGGAAACCACATTCAAAGAGTGTCCACTGATTATTTCAATGAGGGTGTTGAGTTCTTCTAGTAGGGGTGGTTTGTTAGACCTCTAAGTCCTAATAGCAGAATCATACATGCATTGGTGAGCCTTGACCAATGTTTGACACTTAGGATGATAGAACAAGGCAAAAACTTGTGAGTCAAAAAAAGAAAAGGGACAATGCCACTTGTTGGCATACATTGGTGCATATTGGCAGAAATCTTCGATATGCAAAAATCAGATGTGGGACCAAAAGAAGTCTTAAGATTGACATCAGGAGGAAGTTTGGCTAGGTCACACGCATGACGGTGGCATATAAGAGATCTAAGATGACTTAGCAAGTTATATTAAACTTGGTGTGAGTTTTCAAACCTTGTATGAGTTGAATTGTCTAAGACTGGGTTCTTGATGGACTAAAGACTTAGTGTATACTCAAATGAACGAACCATGACTAATGGACTTGACATGGGGAAGCATTGGACGGATCAATTTGCTATGACAGGATTTGGCTTAGATGACTTATCATCGAAGAATACAGATGAAGAGATCTTGGATGATATGGTGTATAAGATCACAAAGGATATATATTAGCTCTAGGAGACAAGGACTATATAGGACAAACATCTGAAGATAGTGGAGATTTTCGTGGATATGATAGATCATTCCTAGATAGATGTAATCATTTATAGTATTAGTTGTGATGTAAATAAGTCCTATCAGATAAAGTCCTAATTAGATGGGGATTTCATCCTATTAGTTAGTGAGATGTAATCTAATAAGGATAATATGTGATCTTAGCTAATTGAGTTTAGTTACAACTCTATCTTGGCTATCCATAGATCCATATAAATAGTCTCAGAGTGTTAGAGCGTGAGAGATATAGAGATTGAGAAAGCATTCCTTTGTATACTTTAAGGAAAGTAATAAAGGCTAGCATTTATTGTATCTCTTTCGTACATATTTTTTTCCATGAATATTTAGTTATTTCATAGTATTCTTACAAGAGTGTGAGAGTTAAACACTACGAGGGTCGTGAGGCGTTTAAGAACAAGTTGGTTAGTCGACGATCACGTATGAAGGCTAAATATTACTTAGATAGATCTAAGTGAGATTGCCGTACAAAAAGGTAAGTGCAATTTATGGTTGAAGTTTGGTGTTTTAAGGAAAACCTTTGTAACACTTACCATATGAGATTTCAATTCTGAGGCTGGATGATAACTATAGACTGATTGATGAGGCTGTTAGAGTTACATATGCCTAGAACCATCAATTATGAATCCAAGGAAGGTCTAAAAACCAATTAGGAAAGTATTCAAAATAGGATACTCCTATAGATCAAAAATCCCTAATTACAAATCCCTTAAAAGCATACAAGATTTCTGGTAAGGTGGACAATAGCAAAAGTAATAACTTAGTAGAAATATCCACTGTAAAGGAGAAAAGTGAGGTAATTCCAAAAACTATCTTTCATTGTGAATACCCTAGAAAAAACATAATGAACAATGAAGATAACACCATTAGAGAAGGAGAAATAGGTAATCCCTCACATTTGGAGTAAGAAGAAGAATTCATATTATTAAGCAAAGAAAATCCAATGAATTCATATTAGTAAGTAGAAGAAAATCCAACAAAAAGAAGAAGAATTTTCTTTTGTTCAAAAGAAATAAAGATCATTTCTTGGAATGTTAGGGGCATTAAATTCGCCTTTTAAAATGCTCGTGCTTAAAGGCTTAAGTTTGGAGAATAAGCCTTATCTCATAGGCATTTTAGAATCTAGAATAAGAAGGGATAACTGTAACTTTTTTAGTCTTTTTTCAAATCATTAGAGACTAATTACTAACTAGATTTTTCACCTAAATAAAAGTACCTCGGTGTATTTTGATGAAGAAAAAATTTGAAATTCTCAACTTTTTAGTCATATATAAGATGATTATACTGAATGTAAAGAGTTAAATCTTATTGTTCAAATCTCTATCATATATGCTCTTAATTATACTTTTCAAAGAAATTCCCTTCCGTCAAAGCGTAGAGAGAAATCCTTATAAATAAAAGCCCCTAGCTCTTGATGAGAGACTTCAATTCAATCATACATCTACATGAAGCTAAAGGAAACACTCCTTTAGATCTTTATGTGAAGATAACTGACATTCAAGTCATAAATTTACTATTTAGTGGAAACCTCTACATTTAGAGCATCATAAAGAAGGAAGACTCATTTTTGAGGAAGAAATAGATAGAGGACTAATTAGCTTAGAAAAGTTGCAAACACTGCCCCAATCCAAAGCACTTCTTACTCAAGTTCCTAATGAAGACCAAATCACATTTCATTGATTCAGTATTTTTTATAAGAATTTCTGAATTCTTTATTCTTTTTTTATAAAACCTAGTATTTTTAATATAAAGTTAATTTCCTTTCCTACGTGAAAGTTCAATCGTTCCATTCTTTCATTTTTCCACGTATGTTTTCCATTTGTTTTCAGAAAACCTCTATTCCCTAATTCAAGTTTCATGTATCACTCTCCAATAATAGTTCTATCTAAAAATATAAGATCTCTAAGAAAAATACCTTTTAGAATTTAACAATTTCTTAGTTGAACTGGTAGGCTTCACTAAGGCAATCTTAAGAGGACTCATCCTTAATATTAAAGGGAACAAGTAGTACATCTAGGATGTTGAGCAAAGTTATGGACAAGCTTAAGATACTATAGAAGTAGAATGTTGGTAATACTCATCACTTCACACTGCAAAAGTTGCTTTCAATAAAATTTAAGCTAAGCTTTCTAATAATCCTTCTTACACAGCTCTTCAAAATCTTAACAAGCAAGCTTTAATAAATTTCACTTGGGTAGTAAATTTTGATTTCCCTATGATGAAATAAAGATCAAGAATCACATGGATAAAAGGAGATAGGAACTCAACTTTTTCACAAATCAGTGACTTTTAGAAAGGACACCAATAGAATTGTTTCCATCTGAGGCTCTAATTCTTTATTTACTCAAATTTAATCCCTTAAAGAAGTAACTGATTACTTCTCTTGCTCCTTGGTGTCCCCTTCTCTTAGCAGATCGTAATTACCCTAATTAAAGAAACAATTCAGGATCAGTTATCATCTCAGAAAGTAGAGCTTCTCTCTAAACCTATCAAAATTTAGGAAATTGAAAGTACCTTAAAATCCTTATCTCTTTTTAATGCATCAGGGCTTAATTAATTTATTTTTAACTTTTCCTTAAAGCATTGTCACTTACTAAATAAACAGGACATTCATTAGTTTCATCCCAAAGGAAAAGAGCAAAGAACAATAAAAGAATATTGTCCCATCTCATATTGTAATTTAATATACAAGGTTATATCTAAGGTGATTGCAAATAGGTTGAAGGTAGTACTTCAAGCTCACATAGCATACATCCCAACAGACTAATAGAAGGTAACATCACCTTTGTGCAAGAGTTCTTCAAGCACTACACCAAAAAAAATGGGTCACTAAAACCATGCTTTCAATGTTATTTTTTTCAAAAGTCATATGATTTAGTGGATTAGTTTTTTTTTTTACTCAACACACTTGAAGCTAATGGTTTTCTAGAAGTATTCACTACATAGGTTAGTTAATATCTTTCAACTATCTCTTCCAATATTCTGGTAAGTGAAGAAGCAACTAGCATAATACAAGGATCAAGGTGAATTAGACAAGGGGATTCTCATTGGTGATGGAGATGTTCAAGAAATTATTGAAGATATTAGTTAGAAGAAATAGCTCTTTTAAATATCATTTTAAATGCAAAAAGGTTGGAATTCTAAGCTTAAACTTTACTAATGATTTGTTTTTATTCTCCAAGATGATGGTAATTCTGTTTCCTCCCTTATAATAGCATTAAATTTAATCAACAACCTTTCAAGTTTGAGCATAAATAAGATAAAAATGCTACGTACATTTCTATAAGTGCTTCAACCCAAGTTGCATGGTTATCATCTCTTGTAGGATTCAAACATCTCTAACTCCTTGTGAATTACCTTAGAGTTCCAATCTCCTCCCTTAAACTTGCTTATGCTGATTTTAAGCTTTTACTTGATAGAATTTATAACATAATAAATAATTGGAGCTCCAGATCACTATCCCTAGCTAGCAGAGTTTAGCTGATCAAATATGTTCTTAGCTTTATTAATATACGTTGGGCTTCATACCTAGTATTCCCTCGAGTATTATTAAATTTACAGACAAAATTCTCACAGTGTTCTTGTAGTTAGGGTGTAAAGAGAGTGAGTCAAGAGCAAAAATTAAATGGTTTGGCATTTTTTAACCTAAGAAGCAAGGAGTCTAGATGTTCTTTTAATCAAGTTAACCAATCTTGTGTTGTTAAGAAAAAGAACTTGGAAATTGCTCAAAGACAAACATGATTTACTGGTAAGATGGGTATATATCTATTATATCAAAGTTCATAAATTTTGGAATTTCAGGCTTTCTCTCTTCTCTTCCTCAATCATAAAATGCATAGTCAAACAAGTGATAAAATTAGAAGGGAATGCATCAGTATAGTTGGAAATGGAAATAACACTTCCTTTTGGTTTAACAACTGGACACCATATGGATGTTTAGAGTTCTGTATTGAGTTAACTCCTCTTAGAGATAAAATTCACCAAAATCTCACAATAGTTTAGGCCATTTCAATATGTGAAACCTATAGATGTCAAGCTTTGCCTCCTTTCTATTCAATTTTATTCTACAAGATGATAATAAGGATAAACTTATATGGAGGTTAACAACATCAATTGAGTTAACAAAGTGTCTTTTATAGTCAGTTATATAGTGTGACAAATCCAAATGCAACTTGGCACAAATTGGTATGGGGTAAGGACTTACTTCCATGAGCCACATACACTTTATGGTTAGTAGTCAATGACAGATTACCTACTATGGACAAGTTTCAAAAATTCTTATATGTTCCTAACTGGTGTATCCTTTGTAAAGTATCAATGGAAACTCTTGATCATTTGTTGTTTCAATGAAACTATACTAAAACAAATTGTAAAGTAATTTTAACCCTATCTAATCTAGTTAATATCCCACTTCATTGGTATGATATAGTGAAATGAAGTATGAGACTTAAACTAATAAGTGAAGAAGATGGTTGCGTTAATGGTATGCTACTATCCTATCTGGTAACATACATATGGGATGAAAGAAATAAAAAAATCTTCTCAAATCATAGCCTAAGTAATGGAGCATTCTTCAACCTACTAAGCAATAGGATTAGACTTCACATTTACTTATTTAACAAAAATCATAAATTTAGCTCCACAATCAGCTCCAATTGGAACATTCCCTAAAACAACATCTTAGTGATTAAGTAATCTATTTCTTGACATGTTCATGATTTGTAACTTTAATTTAGCTAGTTTATGTGTTATTCTAGATTCTAATGACTCTTTTGTATACTTGTTTTGCCTTTTAAGGCTTAATGCATATTTTCATTCTAAAAAAAAGTTTAAAAAATCTTTTTTGCACTATATCTGACAACCTTTGTAAATGACGGTTGCAAGTTTTATAAATTTTCTTAAAATTAACGAGTTTGCTCAAATTTTCATGTAAGTACTCAAATAAAAATGAATACTAAAATAAAGATGTTTTGAAATTATTTTTATTTATAGCAATTTATTGTTAATCTTAAAGTTGTTAATAAATTCGTGAATATCTGTTAAAAGGGAATTATTTTGCAATCTTCATAGCTTCCTAAAAGAATGAAACAGATATAAGCAACCACCAAGAGTAAGAGCTTACTCATAGGGTCATCATTTTCTTTGATAATTCGTATTGATTTTACTAACGGTAGGCGTGAGCAGTAGTTAAGTGGTTCCTCTTATTTTTCTCATTGCAAGCCCAATAAACCATGTTGTAAACCAAGGTTTTAAAAATTGAACTAAACAAGCCGGTCTAACTAAAAATATTATGAATTGGCCAGTTGTCCGGTTTGATTTCATTTAATAATCTCTCAGTATAAAAACTAACTAGTTTACCAGAGAACTAGCTAATTTTTCAACAAACTGGTCCAACTGGTCTGTCAATATACATATATACCTAAAGGCTAAACTCCAACTTTCATTTCAAAAATCAAACTCTCTCCTTGCCTCTTCACCATATCTTATCGTCATCTTTGCCAGATCTCACCTTCACCAGATTTCATCTTGATCTTCCATTTTTGGCCATCTACCATTTTCCCCATATCTCATCTTTTCCAGATCTCTCTCAAAATGTCGTTGGAGCTTCAAACAACAGAGATAGATGATAAAAGCCTCTATGAATGGCTGAAGTGTCTAAAGAAGAAGTCCAATATGTTTGTCGCTTTATCTCTCGAAAACAAGGTATTAGGAAAGAAGATCGTATGAGGTATGGGAACTGGATGGATGGAGGAACAAAAAATTCAAGAGTTGATGAATGGGTTTTGGAGTGAAAATTTGATTATGTTGTTAATCCATGTTTATATAAAATTCACTGATCAATTTATTGTTATTCAAGGTTTCTTAATAGATAACTAATAAGGATTGTTTGTATAGAATTTGAGAATGTCCAGTTTACTATTATTCAAGGTTTCTTAACAGATAACAGATAAGGATTGTTTGTATAGAATTCAAGTATGTCTAGTATGCTATTATTCAAGGTTTCTTAACAGATAACAAATAAGGATAATTTAATAGCTTTATCTACAACAGTACCAACTAAAGGTCTTTGTTTTATTCTCTTGTGTTATATATACTCTCTTAAAATATTCAATTTGTTGATATAAAACTTCAAAACTGAAAACTACACTTACTAACACTTGGCCATTTGAAATGGAGCACATCGATAAATGAGTAAGATTTTGTTCAGCATTTTGTTGTTGGTCTTCTTTTGGTTTATATGTACATATTATAAGGTTATATAGATGTATTTGATAAATTGTATGATAGATATCGAATGTGAATAATTTGTAAAGGGATCTATTTTATTTTTATTTTTTATTTCTTGCTGTCAATGAATTGATTGGTGTGTTTGCTCGATAATGGCTTTACCCAACTTGGAAGGATTCATAAACAATCTATCTACTTGGCTATCATTTCTTTTTTGCATAATTTATTCCCATGTATTTAAATGGTCCCTCTCTTAATAAAACACTGAATCAATTTCACACTGCTCAATGTCCCACTTCAGTCCACTTTCTCTTAAATTTGTTAAGACATCCAAAAAGTTGTAGTCACCCTTCTTTAGTAAAGGAGATAAACACATTTAGTGTCTATTGCATGCTAGGAGGATCTATTTTTTTATCATCTGCATCGTTGTGATCAATAAGGATTTCAAGCACTAGTAAAATTATTGCTTATTTATTAACGGAAACTAATGCATTTCCATTAGGAAGATCGTTGATGGATACATTTGACAGAGCCTCTATTGATTGAGTATCTTTAATATGGGGATCACTTATTTTATATAGAGGTCATCTCATTTTTGTCAACATACTGAGCACATTTGTTCTTAATTGTCTAAAACATCATTAGACCTTTGTTCATTAATCCACACAGATATGTAACTTTTATGGAATCCTTAAACCACTCCTCATTTTGCTTTTATTTGATTACATTAAAAAGCTCCTTATCCATCTTTACTTTAACATAAACTCGGGGAAAAACAAATTCTTTTAAGGTTAACACCGATTTTATAGTTGTTTAACACCAATTTAACCTTTAAACCCTATAACTATCATTTGATCGGTTCAATGTCTGGTCCGATTTTTAAAACGTTGATGTAAACATAATATATATATATATATATATATAAAAGACGAGATTGAGTTCTTTATAAAAGAGAATTAATACTCCATTATACAAGGTTTGATGATATTAATTGTTGGAAATTCACATGTGGAGTAATTACACATCAGAAAGAGTCATAAAGATGAAGTGAGTTATATACAAAGATAGGACCCATAACTTATTGGATTAAAGTTTTGAGTTGAGATATGATATCATGTTTGTATATGGACTCAATTGGATCAGGTCCAATTTCTCCCTAGGCCTCCTTATAATCTTTCATTTGTATCAGAGATAGTTAGCGAAGTATGATAAATAAAGGTTCATAGATTTGGGTTAGATGATGGGTGATTTATGGAGTCACTTAAATGACTTCCCAGGTGTAGGGTTTTGAGTTGAGATATGATGTCCTAGTTATATATAAGCTCACTTAGATATAGTCCAATTTCTCCTTAGGCCTCCTCAAAACCTTTCAGTTATGATTATGGATGACTCACTTCTTCATATTACCTATACTAGTTCTATCACTCTTCTCACTTTTATTCACATTTAATTTATATAATCTCCTTTTGTAGTATTCCATCTCTCAAATTGTTGAAGGATTTAAAGTATTAGACTATTGAGTCATATGAGTGGCATCATATAGAATAAATTTGGTACATTTATAACATGATTTTATGATTGTATTCAAATACATAATATTAGCATACACATATGAATTGTGAGTTAGACAAATTGCACACAATTGACATATTCCCGGGTATAAAACTAAAATAAATGTCATATGAATGTGCATTTCCAATGTCTTGTACTTTGGTTTACAAATGACAAGAATTGATGGATTATAATTAGTTATTTGGAATTAATTGTTACAATTAAGAGATTGATGAATTATTAAGTACATCTAGTCTGCGAAAAATATCAAATGGCAAGACAAGTTGACATGCGGGAAATTATGATGACTAGACCTATGAAATAAGTGACAAATGGCATAGATAAATCAGTGAAAAATGGCAGTATATTTAAATGACAATTGGCAGCCTCATAGAAGGACATGTGTGCTAGCTAGGGGAAGGACATGTGTGCCAGCTAGGGAAAGGACATGTTCTTGATAAACATATGATAAGTATCCCTAAAACAAGAACGCTCATCCTTGACTTAAAACATTGCGTGTCAGCTTCTTGTTTTGGTTACTGCTATAGACTCTCTTCTCCTTCTTCTCACACTCAAAGTCCTCATAGTTTTGGAAAATTTTCTTTACTTCTATTCATAATCACTTCAAGATCAATACAAAATCCTACATCAAGAAAGCTATAACCTATTATCTTCTATCCTGTTGTCTTCTTGTTGTTGAAAACCAATCTACTTCCACCTTGAATTTGAGACGATCTTGCATGCATGAAGAGCTAAGTTAACTTGATGAGTTAAGGTTTAACTTAATGAATTGCGGTGGACTTAAGCTAAATAAGTAAGTAAAGTATTGATCTTTATGGCATGTTATAATAGAGAGTTTGTGATGATTAAATTGGGATGGATTGCATGAGTGTTGATGATGAAATGAGTTTTGGAAAATAATGCTTGAATGATAGCTTCTGTTTCAGTTTTTGATATATGAAAGACAATAGTTTATGAGCTGTGAAATGAATGATTTTGAGTTAGGATTGGAGATGAAATTAATGAGGAATTACGGTATAATTTAGGTAAAATTAGTGGACTATGATGAAGATATTTTGAATTTAGTATAAAGGTGCTAGAATATCGAAAAAAAATTGAAGGAAATGGATAGTAAACTTTCGGTTCACTCATCCCACAATAGTGGGAAGGTCTTCTACAATCGTGGGCAATGCTTTGTAATGATAATTTCTGTTTTTGTAATTGTTGAACCACACAAGGGTAAGTCACTTTACATTGGTATATTTGGACTTGATTGAGGCTTGAAATGAACCTAGTTTGATGTTGCATTATTTAGTTAATTTGTTTGATAAGTTTAGGTTATTAATTGATGTCATAACTTAAGGAATGGATTGTCTTGATATCAATGTATTGAAATCTGCAAATTATGAGTTGTTAAAGGAATTAAGATGTTCTTATGATTTCAAATATGATTAAAATGATATGATTAATGTGTATTAGATATAAATGAATGAATATTGGAGAACATGAAGTAATTGTGAGTGAGAATTGGATAATTATATGAACGTATATGATTGATGAATAAATTAAGCTTACGTAAGGTATAATCATAATTGCTAAATGGTAGTATACAATCTATAAAGTTTGAATGATGAAGCGTATAAGTATAGTCAAGATCTTTGCATATTAATACATACCTGAAAGGTCACACACACACACAGACACACACACACACACAGATATATATATATGTATGTATGTATGTATGTATGTATGTATGTATGTATGTATGTATGTATGTATGTATGTATGTATG
>JANZXR010022592.1:0-15201 GCA_027575705.1 Erythroxylum echinodendron
TAAATTAATTTACCGACGGTATATTCACATTTTCCGTCGGTAATTTCCGTCTGTAATTTACTGTTTTCTTGTAGTGAAATATGGGTTGGATTTACTAAATGAGACTGGTACAATGGCATGTAGCCCTGTTAGCCCTCATATGGAAGAAAATTTGAAATTGGGCATGTCTTCGGATCAAGTTCCAACAGAAAAGGGAAGGTATCAAAGATTAGTTAGGAAATTGATGTATCTTGCACATACTCAGCCTGACTTAGCATATGCTCTAAGTATCGTTAGTCAATTCATGCACTCTCCTAGTGAAGAACATATAAATGCAGTTACCCGGATTTTGCGTTATTTCAAGTCATCTATAGGAAAAGGGATTATGTTTAAAGGGGGTAATAAACTGGAGGTTAAAGGATATACTGACTAGGTTGGATCAATGGTAGATAGGCGATCTACAGCAGGATATTTCACTTTCGTAAGAGGGAATCTGGTTCCTTGGCGAAGGAAGAAGCAAGCTGTGGTTGCCTTATCTAGTGCTGAATCTGAATTCAGAGGAATAACTAAAGCAATATGTGAATTATTATGGATTTGTAAATTATTAGAAGACTTGAATATTAAGCATGACAGCCCGATGAAGCTGTATTGCAATAACAAGGCAACTTGTGATATTGCCCACAACCTAATTCAACATGATCGAACCAAGCATGTGGAAGTTGATAGGCATTTCATCAAAGAGAAACTAGAAGCAAAGATCATTGAAACACCTCATGTCTCATCTCAAGAACAACTTGCTGATCTACTAAGCCTGTGTCCAGTAAGGCATTTCATAATGGTCTCAACAAATTAGGAATGAACGATATTTTCGCACCAACTTGAGAGGGAGTGTTAAAGTTTTCAACGTTATTTCCAAATTGGTGTTCTTCCATATATAGATTGATTGTATATATATTTCCTAGATTAGAGATTTGCTTTTCTAGCTGAGACATTTTCTCTCCTAAATTTTTTACATTCCATGTTTTGTACAACATAATATATACCCACATATTGTAATGACAAAGGTATGAAAAGATACCAGATTTTTGACTGAGTTCTTTTTAATAATTAAATTGGAAAAAAGACATAGGAGAGTTGGCACTTTTATCTTTTCTTTTCTAAAATAGAGTTTAGATACCATTAAATATTGGATACATGAACAACTTATGATTAAGAGTTTTACAAATAAAAATTATAAAATTGTAAATAAGTATATTTCAACCTTTTTATTTAAATTCACGTTATTAAATAATTTTAAATACTTTTAAATTGTAAAAGAAAATTTTCCATTACACATGATTCAAGCACGACTGATATTCCATCAGAAGAAACAGAACATGGTAAATTTATCGATCCACAGCAGAAGAAAAAGTCTTAGCCAATGTTCCAAGCTGGGACAGACCTCGTGATCATGCATGAGTTGTAGATCGAAAGTCCCAAGAAAACAACTTTGTGTAGTAAACTATAATTTTTTAAAGCCATGATTTGTATCATGGGAACTTCGTATCAACAGGAGCAGTGCAGTATCGTCGCGGCTTTGGGGCAACACAACAATGTCAATGTGGAAGATTTTTACCTTCTTATATACGTAATCTTCCCTTTTTTTTTTCCCACAAAATAAGATAGAAGTGAGCGCGTTGGTGTAATTTGCAAGGTTCAATTTTAATTTGTTCCAAATATCAATAGAAGTGATTTTGACATATAATTTAAAAGAAGATGTAAGAAATCTCAAATTCTCGTTAATGGTGAAAGATATACGCTAAATAATAACAAAAAAGTGATTAAGACAAGAGTGAATAACATGGCTTGAATATGTTAGACGAAGGATCTGCCTCTACCTTCCATAGAGATGTAGTTTATACACAAATGTGGATTGAATAAATTGACCAACTATACTGTGCTAATCTAACCTCCAAATTAGAAAATAAATAAACCAGATTTGAGGGATTTTTCCAAGTACAATAATGAAGATATAACAGGTCGGAAGATATGGTCAATACCAAACATCTTGTGATGCATGTGCAACTAAAAGTTGTCATACATGTGCAGCAAAACTATAAATTTTTATAGCTATGATGCATGTGAGTAAGTTCCTAAAAAGACGGCCCTTTGTACTAAACTATAACTTCCTAAAGATTCGATTTGGAAACTTGCGTATCAGCACAAGTAGTTTAATATCGCATCTTATTCAAAAGTATATTATTATATTATTTATAATTGATACAGATCAATCAATATGGAAGATTAATGGCCAGCGCTTCAGAGAACTAATAAACAATGTCTGTTGGATCCGCACTTTATTGCCTGGTTCTTCAGTAACTCTCTACAAGATGAATTTATAGACAAGGAAGTTCCGTTTTTTTGGATTATATCCTCTTTGTTTTGCTCAAAGTATCAAGTTAAGTATATAATTATTTGTGATGCATTTTATTATTAAACTCTTAACAGTACTAACCGCCTTCTAAAAATTTTAAGAAAGGACTTGCATGCGTTATGTATTTGTGAGTATTATTTTTTCATTTAAATAAAGGCGCTCGTAAATTTTTCTTAATTGTTCTATTAAAATTAGTGTAAATCTGTGGTACAAGGGATGAAAATAAATATTACAAAATGTTGATTTCATAAGCTAGCATAGCACTTTATACGTAATCTTCCTTTTTCTTTTTTGACGCAAAATAAGATAGAAGTGAGAGCATTAGTATAATTATCAAGTTCACTTCTAGTTTGTTCTGATTTTGACGTTAAAAAATAATTGAAAGATTTCTCACAAGTTCGAATATAGTTTAAAATATCTTAAAAGATCTCAAAATTTTAACAGTGGTGAAAGAGAGACGCCAAATAAGAACAGTACAAAGAATAAAAATGTGATTAAGACGAGTGAATAACATGGTTTCAATATGTTGGAAGAAGGATTTGCCTCAACCGTATAGGGATGTAGCTTATATACACATGTGGATTGAATAAAATGACTAACTACATGTTAGTCTATACTCTTGCAACCAATCATTTAGATGCAATATTTTAATGTATAACATTATTATTTAATTCATAAAAAGGCATTCTGTAAAATAACTTCTTTGTGCCTCTTTGTCATATAACTATTAATCACCATTTAACTGTCAAACATTTTTCGCTTGACATCTGTCATACAGTTGATAACCAACTTGTCATTTGTATTGAATCATATTATAACATACTCCCCCGCGATTCAAATAGCCAAAGATAATCAATTCAGACTTAAATCTTTGTCCTGAGCAACACAAATTCTATCTTCTCATCAAATATGTTGAATGTGTAAGAAATCTCAACAGTAACGAAATTTCTTACAGCTAACAATTTTGTACCAAAATCTAAAGGATTAAATTCACCAAGAATTGAATCAATTGTAATTTCCTTTCTTGAAATTATATCTCTAATGAAATAATGTCTAATATTAATATGCTTCGATCTTTCATGAAGTACTAGATCTTTGCACAAATATACGACACACTGACTATCAAGGAATAACTTCACATCTCCATTAAGCATCTTCAGTTCAGTCAGCAAGACTTTTATCCACATGGCTTCTTTCATTCCTTAAGTTGTAGATATATATTCTGCTTCTGTGATTGAGAGAGCAACAGTTGATTGTAATTGACTCTTTCAACTAACACAATTACCTGCAACTGTGAAATAATAACTCGAAGTTGATTTCCTTGAGTTAGAATCACCTCTAAAATTAGCATCAGTATAGCCAAAGACATTAACTTTATCTTCCCTCTTCTTATAAATCAGGCCATACGTTTCTGTTCCCTTGATATATCTCAGTAAGCACTTAATTCTTTCCCAATGTGCCTTTCCAGGATTTGACATGAATTTACTCATGAAACTGATACTTTGTGCTAAATGTAGTCTTGAACAAATCTTCAAATACATGATTGACCTAACTACTTCCATATATGGAACTTTCTTCATTTATTCTTCCTCTTATATTGATTTTGGACTATAAGCAGATGATAACTTACAATGTGCAGGCAGAGGAATAGAAGAAGACTTAGCTTTGTCCATTTCAAATTGTAACAATATTTTCTTTACATAATCCGACTGAGATAATCCCAGAATATCTTCATTAGAATTTCTAACCAACTAAATTCCTAGAATTTTATTTGCTCTTCCAAGTTCCTTCATTTCGAATTCCTTCTTAAGTAACCCTTTCAATGATTTAATTTCAGTAAAGGAACTATTGAAGATAAGCATATCTTCCACGTAGAGCAACAAAAAAATTCTGAAATCTGAATCCAAGTTCTTATAGTAGAGACATGTATCATAACTGCTATTTCTAAATCCAATAGAATTCATGAACCTGTCAAACCAAGCATACCACTATTTTTTGTGTTTGCTTCAAACCATATAGTAATTTCTTCAAGAGATATTAAGCATTTGGCAAACCTTTGCCTACATATCCCTCTGGTTGCTACATATAAATTTTTTCATCCTATTCTCCATTTAAGAAAGCAATAGTTGCATCTAATTGCTCAATTTTCCAATTATGATGCATTGCAAGAGATAGCATGATTCTAATTGTCTTGAACTTCACAACAGATGCAAAAATTTCACAGAAATCAATACCTTTCTTTTGTTTGCAACCCATTGCTACGAATCTAGCTTTGAACTTCAGACCACTTCTCGAACTTGGATCTTCCTTAATTTTGTAAAGCCATTGACACTGAATCATGTTTTTGTCATTGGTTTTTTTACGAGAATCCATATCTAATTTTTGAGTAGTGAATGCATTTCAGCATCCATAGCTAATTTCCAGTATGCAGCTTTTTTATAAGAAATAGCTTCTTTGTAGTTGTTAGGATTTCCTTGATCTATTTCTATAGCAATGTAGGCAGCATATTTCATAATGTTTGCAGTGTATCTCCTTGGTGGAACAATCACTCTTCTTGTTCTATCTCGAGTAAGTTGATAATCATTTAACTGATCTGGATGTTGGCCTTAAGTTTATTCTTCAATTTCATTTTCAGACATTGGTTAATCAGAACACTGAATGAGATCACCATTAATGTTGTCATTTTCTGTCATCATTCGTTGATCTGTAGGAAGATTTCAGTCTGAACTTGGCAATTCTGATTCAGTGGTGATCTTCATGTTGTCCTTTGCATTCTCATTGTTATTATTCCCTTTCTGTTGAACTAATTTAGGCATGACAACCTCATTAAACTTCATATCCTTACTATACGAATTTTATATCTTGAGTCACCTTCAATCAAAAGTTTGTAGCCTTTGACTCCATCTGGATATCCAATGAAGATTGCTTTGACTACTCTTGGTTTTATTTTCTCTACATTCTGATACATATACGCAGCACAACCAAATACTTTAAGATGCTCATAATTAGAAACTAGCCCTGTCCATATTTCTTCAGGAGTTATAAAACCAATTGATGAATTTGGACTGCGATTAATTAGATAAACAACAGTTGAGGCAACCTCTCCCCAGATCTTTCTGACAATCCTAAAGATATTAGTAAGCATCTTATCTTGTTGAGGATTGACTTATTCATTCTCTCTACTACCCATTTTGCTGTGGAGTATAGGGAGTTGAATAATGTCTTTGAATTCTATTTTCACTGCAAACTTATTGAACTCATAGTTGCATAATTCTAATCCATTGTCAGTCCGTAGAGTTTTCAGCCTTCTATCAAGTAAGTTTTCTTGTTTCATTTTCCAATCTTTGAACACTTAATTAAAAGTCTAAGACTTGGAATTCATCAAATAGATCCATACCTTTCTTCTGTGATCATCAACAATGGACAGGAATAAAAGTTACCTCCAATTGACTAAGTAGGAGCAGGACCCCATAGATCTGCATATGCATATTCTAATTTTCTTTTGTACGATATGTAGAAGAATGAAACTTCTTTCTTTTCTATTTACCAAACTTACAGATTTCATAAATTTCTTTAGACAACTTAGTTTCTTGAGCAATCCACTTTCCTATAACTTATGAATTCCCTACATACTAATATGTCCTAGTCTTTTATGCTAGGGTGATGTATCATTCTCTTTCTCGACCATATAAACTTTATCAAATTCCTTCACTGCATTACCTTGCAAAATATATAAGCCCTTTTATAGCCTTCCTTGTATGACTACATGATTTTCTTAATTCCATGTCGAATGAAAATATCATATCCTTCTTTGTCTAATAAACTTACTGAAATCAAATTCCTTCGTAAACCAAGAATATACTTAACATTTTTCAAAACTGTGATAGTGTTACTTGGAAGCTTTAAGTGGATTTCTCCTTCACCTTTGATCTCAAAAGAGTCATGATTGCCAAGGATTACCTTTCCTCTTACTTCGTAATTGAAACTTCGAAACAGAATCTTGTGTCCACACATGTGGTTGGTACATCCAGAATCCAATACCCATTCCTTATTGAAGGCGTGAACGTCAGTAATCTCTGCGTTTTCCACCAATGCTTCTAAATCCTCTTATGAATTTTCAAAATTTTGAAGAATGACATTATTGGAACGACTCTTATTTCCGTCTTCTTCTTGTTGCCTCTCAAAGCAATCTTTTATTAGATGTCCAGGCTGATTACAGTAGAAATACTTTTTGTCCCACTTTCCAGGTTCTTGTCATTTCTTTTGTATGAATCCCATCTGAGATTCTTATCAACCTTCCTTCCTTTCTTCTTGAACCTACTTTTGTCCTTTGAGTCATAGCCCTTGAAATTCCTTGCAAATTGCTTTTATAGTGTCTGCTTCCCTTTTGCAAATAGTGATACAGTATTTGACTTCTTCATTACATGAAGTCTGTTTTCTTTTGCTCTTGCAGCTTGCACCACCATGTCCAAAGTTAAATCATCTCATCCAAATTCAATTGCATCCCTCAGGCCATCTAATGAATCTGGTAAGGAGTTGAGAAATATGACAGCAAGTTGATCATCTGAAATTTCAATAGTACATGCAGTCAAGTCTTGAACATTTTTTTTAAATTGTCCAAATTGTCACTGAAACTGACAGATTCATCAATTTTAAATTCAAACAGTTGTCTCATTAGCATGATTTTGTTTGGAAGTGTCTTCGATAGGTAGCTTTCATGAAGTTTATCCAAAACTTGTTTTGTTGTCTTGCAAACCTTCATTTCTCTCATGATGTTTCCAGATAAATCAAGTAGGATGGTGCTCATTGCTTGCCCATTTAAATCTTCAATTGCCTCTACGTCTACATCACTAGGAAACTGTCCTAGACAAGTCTTCCATTCTTTATTCTTCACTAGTATGGCCTTCATTTTCATTGCCCATACCGTAAAATCTCCTAAGCCATTGAACTTTTCAATGTCCACTCGGCTACTATGAGTCATCTTGGTGGAGATTCCAAAAAAATAGGCTCTAATACCAATTGTAAAATAACTTCTTTGTGCCTCTTTGTCATATAACTGTTAATCACAATTTAACTGTCAAATATTTTTCTCTTGACATATGTCATACAGTTGATAACCAACTTGTCATCTGTATTGAATCATATTATAACACATTCTTTATGTTTGTGTATTAAGTTAATTACATTTGATATTTTAATACTAAAGGTAAAATCTCTAGAATAGTTACTGTGTAATTGAAACTATAATGGGATCATAATTGTGAGATTTGATTTATATTTACGTATTGTTCCTAAATGTTCCTAGTTGCAGTTTCATCAAGACGGGATATTGTTCAAACAGTAAAACTAGCACACATTATGTTTCTTTCTTATAAAGAAAGTAATTGCTCTCATAAATTAAAATATGGAGAAACTTAAACTAATATGTGGGTGATTATTAGAGAATAAATCATTAAACTGACTTGACTATAAAAATCTTAAATAGAATATTACTTATGTGTCTGTGGATTTCTGCATAATGATGGTTGTATAATTAATCCTTAAACTTAAGATTGTCATGGTATCTTTATGAATCGTCCTAGGATAATTCAGTTAGTACTAGTTAGATGCAGTATGAACCATATGGAGATAGTTGAATAAATCAATAAAGGATTCGTCACTCTAAAGTAACTAGAGAAAATATTTTACTGTTCTTGATAGAAGGCAGATACTTGCATGACTTTCTTACTAATAAAAGATATGATAGAGACCATATATATTTCTAAGTCATGCTTGTGAGTATTTGCTACTGAATTTGAATTTAACATTAGTACGTTCAAGAATGATAAGAAACAAATTATTAAGTGACAATAGTTTATCTAATTTTATAATTTTATACAAGTAGTTTGTATATGACATATCAAGGTAAACTTATATTTAATATAAATGACAATAATACAGAGTTACATAACCAAGATTATCGCTTTATGTTATATTGGTTAATCAACATAATGAATCATAAAGTTATATATAAGGATATATGCATCCTTTTGAATATGAATATATGAAATTTGTAAAAATTGTTAGCTTGAAGAATGATAAGATCAACCTTTAGTCAAAGGATGATTCTTGTAATGAATTGTTAAATCTTATGTACGTGATGTATTTAATGTAATAATAATTCATAAAAGGATTAATACTTATATTTCATTATATTTACTGATAAATTTATCCAATAAAGTTATGTGTATTAAATAAAATATCGATTTAATTTTTTAAAAAAATATAAATAGAAATTAAGCATAGGAATATTAAAGCAGTTCGATGAGATCGGTGTAGTAATAACTAAAATTTCTCTGTTATTTATACAAAATTAGATTCTTTAGTAAATATCTTTGTAACTAAATTCTATAATAGTATGTTTTCTTTAAAGAGAAGCATACAATATGAGTTATTGAATGATGTAATATTTATTTCTTATACATATATGCTTAATGCAACAACTTGCCTTTGTTATTTCCAATTAAATCAATTAGCTAGAATTATATGTTAGATATAGAATGGTAAGACTTTGTAAGAGTAAAGTTAAAGATTTTAGGATATGATTCTTAGTTGAAGCATATATTTTATAATAAGTTTATATCTAAATTATATAGTAGAAAGTTGTGAGATATCCAAATAGGTTAAATACAATCTTTCAAGCCCTACTGAACAAAATATTTATGTAAATGCATACTTATAAGAGAATGGTTCTCAAAATAAGTATTAAGAGGAAGATGAAGCTTGAAGAAGTTCAGGTCTCGTGATAGTACATCAAAAAGGAAATAATGCCTTTTTGAATACATTTGCACTACAAGAAATACACAGAATCTGCAATGTTTTTTTATAAAACATTGCATATTGTGAAGACTTTTTGCAACATTTTAAAAACGTCACGAAAAGTCTAAATTTTCTGCCACATTTTATGTAAATGTCGCGGATTTATGTGAAACTTTTTGTGACCTTTTTTCAATAAAAAGTTGTGAAAGAGAAACTGCGACGTTTTATTGAAGAAAACGTCGCAAAAGATGTTTGCCTTTTGTTTAATTAAACGTGTATTCCCTTATAGACATCATCAAAAACCTAATTCGCCACCTAGGTCTATCAAAGACGCGTTAAAAGCGATTTTTGGAATTGCGCTGTATCTGTTAAATCGTTTGACGCTAATCAATCTCGGAGTGGTTGCGTCACTGTTCTCAATGGTATTGAAGGATGGACGAGTAGGGATTGTAGAGGATGCGACGATGGTTATAGTGTAAATCGCGGGATGCGAAGAGAGCAAAGCGGAGTTTGCAAAGTTCTCTGACATTAGGGCTTTGATGGATTTAGTCAATTTAAGTACAATGAACACCCCGTTATATGTCGTCTTCTAATCCATAGCTTGAGAGAGAAAGAGAGGATTGAAATGGCATCAAAGTTGCTCTTAATCTTGCTCCAGAGCTTGATTGTTTTATTGGAGAGTAGTGGGCGTTTTGTATTAGCGAAAGAAGAGAAATGCCCAAGAGAACAATGCGCACATACTCAAGCGAGGATGATGCTCCAGACGGCCCAAACTCTGATCTCTTCATCTATTACTGCAAACACTGCGGCTCTCATGTCCTCATTACTGGTCTGCTTCTTCCTTTTCTTATTTTCCTTTTCATTTAATCTTGAGAAGAACTTAACTCATAGCTTTTTTGTTTTATGATTAAGATATCCAATTGCAGAAAGTGCCCAAAAGGAAGACTGACAGAGCTTACGTTTTGGATGAGAAGAAGCATCTTGCTAGACTCAACATTCATGAGGGTGGAAAAATTCTCCTAAAGCTGTTTTTTTCTTCTTCTTCTGATCTCTGTTTGTTACGTTATTACATTGTTTGTTTTCATTTTTATCCTTATATAGATAATTTTGGTTCAGGGGTGAAGAAAAATTAGAGAAACAATTTCGCATGAACTGTATGGCCTGTGGTCTCTTTTTTTGTTACCGTGCCAAAGAAGACTTAGATTTTACTTCTTTTCTTTACATTGTAGATGGAGCTCTTACTACTATTGCTGCTAAAACTAACCCTCAGGTACAACTACTACTCAACTCAATAATATATAAATTGCTCACCTTTTAAGATCATTTCACGAGTATTCACTTGGATAAGTTTGCAAATAATGCGCAAGGATGCTCTTGTGCCACCCTACATATCACAGTTGGAAGGAGGCCTTGTTCAGGTGGTTACAGAAGTTGAAGACCGTACGCAGCACTCTGCAATAACAAGTAATTTGACCTGTTTGATTTGTTTCTCTTTATGATTATCTTTAACCTGCATTTCTTCTAGCCTTCGAGTGTTAATGGAACTTGTGACTTGGAGCGGCTTCACTCTAACAATGGCTGTTTCCAAGTATCTTCTTTGAACTGCTTGAAGTAACTCCAGTTTGGTACTGGAAATATGTTATGAAACAGAGATTGTTTCTCTATTGTACAAATTTACGCTACAAATGGGAAATGTTTAAATATCATATCAAATTGATCATTGCTTATGTATTCTATGGGAAATGAAAAATGAAGTTTACCATTCATTAAAAGGCAGTAATTTATAATTTACTTCCCTATTTAATCACATGTTCACTCTTGTTGTTTATTCAGACAAAATAATGTGCAGTTCAATCATGTTAATTTATTATTTGATTAATGTGCTTCTATCTCTATTGATAATGTTGAAAATTTTGTTGGAGAACCTAAGCTGTGTGCATGTAAGCTCTTGTTGGAATGTAAGCGGCTTGAACTATTTCCATGTTGCATATACTATTTCAATGTATGCAATGAATTATACTACAACACTTTGTCTTCTGGTCATTGTGCATCATTTCTTTGCATTCACGACTTAATTAAAGAGGATTGTAAAATGTTTAGAAAGAGCATAATTTTGTTCTTTTTCATCATCTCCAAGTTGAAAAATGAGATTTTGACTTTTTATTTCAACTTATAGGGATCAGTTATTAACATAGAGGGGCCAACACTCTTGTATCAAAAACATATTGCAAGTGAAATTTCAACTGGCATCATCTCGGTGGAATCTGAAACCTGGTCTATTCATGAAGAGGCCAACTTCAGAGAGATTCACTCAACTAGTTCTAGCTCTGGCACGGTAAAACAATTACAATACGCATTGAATAAGCATCTGTAGTATATGTTTTGGAAATTCATGAATAGATGGTTATTTTGTAGTCTAATAATAAGCAACGTGAGACAAAGAAGAAGAAGGGACTTGGACAGAAACTAAAGGAGAATCTAAAACTTAGTGGTGGAAAATACAAGGAAGGTCAAAAGGAAGAGCACGGCCATGGCCACCATGTTTCAAGCACCCCCACCACGACGACCACCGCCACCACCGAACATGTTCCCTCCAATGGAACCCCATAAACACGAGAAGAAGGGTGTGATTGAAAAAATCAAGGAAAATTTGTCTGGCCATATGAACATGTTGTGTAAATTATCTTTCCTTTCGTTGCATGTATATGACATTTGAACTATCTGTTGGTTGCTGGGATGTGGAGTTTGAGATCAAATTTGTATGTTGTTGGTCTTAATTTTTAGTTTTTTTCGGCAGTGGACTGTAAAATAATTACAATGCAACATATAATATCATGTTTCAAGTCAAGTGTGTATATATATATAAACAATGGGAATAATTTTAGTGCTAAACTAGTTCTAATGAATAACATTATAAGTCAGGATATACATGTATGCATTTCTTTTTCTGTAAACTATTGAATCTTTCCTTCAAATTTGAAATAAAATATATAAAAGAATTCCACATTGTGAGAAAATTTATTAAATTAAAATATTTTTCAAAAAATGAAAAAAATAATAATTAAAAAATAATACAATTTATCTGTGACATTTTTGTATAAAAATGTCACAGAATGTCTTCCGCGATGTTTCAAAAAACGTCGTGGAATGTGACTTTCTGCGAAGAGACCAATCTTTCAGTGACGTTTTTAAAACGTCGCAAAATGTCAATATTTTCTAGTGATGTTTTCTGAGAAATGTTACAGAAACTTTTTCCCTACACCACATTCCGCAATGTTTTTTGTGACATTTTTTAAAACGTCGCAAATTGTATTCTGTGACATTTTTTTGACATTTTGTGACGTTTTTTAAACGTCGGAAATTATACTGTTTTCTTGTAATGTTGATATTTAGTTAAAAGGTTACGAGAAGTTCAAAGATTCAATTTTATAATCAATTTAAATATTTTATTTTTAAGATGATTTTTTATATTTATCATGTCTATAAAAAAGTTAATGGAAGTATAATTATCCTTTTTAGTGAAAGTGTGTAGAGTCATACTATTGATAAGGGAAATAATACATATTTTTAATTGTTAAAGATGTCTTAGTCCAAGAGCAAATCCTATTTAATATGAAAAGGTAATAATTAAGTTTGAGAATAAAATCTATATGGACAGATATAAAAGTTGTTTACTTATTCTAGTCCAATTACATCGATAATGTATTAAAGACATTTAGTGTTTAAGATATTTCATACTTATAAAGTATTAAAGATATGTGTTGTTCTATATTTGAGCTGATATTTGAGTTCAAGATTATAAGGAAACCAACTTTAGTTTGATATAAGTAAGTCCTAATTAAGATATATTTTATTTATAAAATATTATTTTGAGTTGAAAAGGTTCCAACATGTAGTGTGAATTATGAATTTAAGCCATAACATATTTTTCATTTAGTGAAAATAATTATTTGGAAAAAAGATGTCTTTAATGAACTTGACGTAGTTCATTGTATCATTGAAATAGTATTTTAGGGCATGCGAAAGTAGTGAAAGTCTCATAAAAAACCTCAGTATATATTTAGTTGTTTTTTAATCATGATGATAATTGTGATGAAAGTTGTAATATTTAAGGCAGTACTCGCTAAAAGATTATCTTGTATATTTGTCTCACTAAATCATTGTCTCAATAGTAGTATGATCATTATATTGTGATATATTTTTAGATACTTAAGTGAATGAAAGCGAGTGACATAAAGTAAGTGAGCGATTTTTAGTTTATTCCTTATAGCCAATTGGTTGATTGTACATTTTGTGATAGAATTAATTAAAGACACTCTTTATCATATGTGTATTTGTTTAATTAACTAACATTGACATATAAAGTTTATGAATAAATGTATTTTATGAATAAAATTATAAAGAGATGATAATTATAAAATTTATATTGTATTTACGCATAAATATTCCTAGTCGTTGCTCTATTAAAACTAATACATATTATATTTTTTTATAAAAAAAGTAGTTAATCTCATAAACTAAAGTATGAAAAAATTTAAATAAATGTATATGTGAAAATATTTAAATAAACGTATAAGTATTTATTAGAGAATAAATTTACTAAAATAGGTTGATTATGAGGATCTCGAATAGAATATTACTTAGGTATCTATAGATTTTTTCATTGTAATGGTACTATGTTTTGATACTTTTTTTTACATATTCTATTTATGATAGCTGAATTGGTAGTATTTTGTTATAGTCTAAACTATATAGAGATAATTGGATAAGTTAATAAATAATTTGTCACTCAAAATTAACTAAAAAGAATGTTCCACTAAGTTGAATTGAGAATTTGAAAAGGATATTTTTTTTAAATATTAATTACAAATCATTACTGATTAATAAGAATGAATAATTTAAGCCAACAATGTGGAAGATTTTTACCTTGCTTATATACGTAATCTTCCTTTTTGTTTCACAAATTAAGATAAAAGTGAGAGCATTAGTGTAATTTGTAAAGTTCACTTTCAATTTGTTCCAAACATCAACAAAAGCGATTATGACGTAAAAAAACATGTGGAAGATTTCTCTCAAGTTCGAATATAATATAAAAGAAGTAATGAGAAGATCTCGATTTTTTTTATTAGAGGTTAAAGAGATACATGAAATAAGAATGGTAGAAAGAACAAAAAAGTGGTTAAGAGAAGAGCGAATATGATGGCTTGAATATGTTAGAAGAAGGGTCTGCCTCTACCTTCCATAGAGATGTAGTTTATATGCACATGTGGAATGAATAAACTGACCAATTGTACTGATCTAACCTACAAATCAGAAAATAAATAAACTAGATTTGAGGGATTTTCCCAAGAAAAATAATGAAGATATAACATGTGGAAGATATGGTCAATATTGAACATCTCGTGAGACAATTGTAGAAAGTCCAAGAAAACAGCTGTGTGTAGTAAACTAGAGGTTGTTATGCATGTGTAGGAAACTAAAAATTTTTTAAAAGTATGATGTATCTGAACCAAGTTGCGCAGAAAGTAGAAACTTCTAAGAAGACGGCCTTTGTACTAAACTATAATTTCATAAAGATACGATTCAGAAACTTCGTATCAGCACAAGTAGTATAATAACTCATCTTATATTATTATATTATTCGTAACTGATACATATCCATCATGTGGAAGATTATTGGCCAGCGCTTCAGAGAACTAATAAATAATGTCCGAAGTGAGAAGCGAACTTGTATATATACGTACCTGTGACCTCCAGAACTGCACTGCATCAGCTTCCTAGCAACTAGCACAACCAAAGGAAGCGAATATGGCCGATGTAATCCTTTACGTTGCACTTGCTCTTTCTCTTCTCTTCGTCTTTGCTATTCAAATATTCTACAGAACTGGTGGTACAAGAAAAAACCTACCTCCAAGCCCACCTCGTCTTCCAATCATAGGTCACCTCCATCTCCAAAAATTACCCATGTATGTTACTTACAATAAGCTTGCTGAAAAGTACGGTCCAATTTA
>JANZXR010022603.1:0-15200 GCA_027575705.1 Erythroxylum echinodendron
CCCTTTTTCTTCTATTCTTGCCTTCATTCACGCTGCCATTCTGCTATGAAGACAACTCTACCATGCCTCTCCCAAAAATCCACTTTACCCTTGGTACTTAAGCTACATACCGAAAATACCCTCAATTTCTTCTCATGCATCTATTCCATAAGGTAAGTTAATGGAAAACATTTCAGGGGGCTGACACTTCATGCTCTACCATTGAAGTTAAATTGCCTTCATTAACGTCTATAATTGCCTTAGTAGTCACTAGGAAGGGCAGATTGAGGATTAAAGGTATTTTCTTATCCTCCTCTATGATGAGAATTACAAAGTTAGTTGGGAATGTGTTCTGGTGAATTCTCTACAATTCCCCTAGGATATTTCATTGATCTGTCAGTTAATTGCATATATATACTAATCGAATCAAGCTCCCCTATTCCTTTTTTTCAAACAAAGTAAAAGGCATCATATTAATTTCAACCCTAGTTCAACTAAAGCCTTGTTTACTTTTACCAATTATGCAAGGGATATAGAAACTCTTGAGGTCGGGTTGTTTCTCTGGTAGTTTAATTTTTTTGTTTAAGCTTCCCCGCTTAGCACAAAAATCTCCAACTTCTTCACTCGCTCCTTGTTTAAAGATTGCTCTTTCGATGATTCAATGTTCTTTAGTAACTGCAAAAGAGATTTAACAAGGGGTAAGTAAATTTTAAATTGTTCTAAAAGGTCAAGGGATATATCTAACTTTGCCTCCAACAAATTTCTCTTTGCTTTGATAGGATTGGGAATTACTGGTCAATAATCATTGATTCTCTCTAGTTGTCATCCACCTTCAGCCTTTAGGTGACTCTCAGTAGTCAGCTTCTTTTCTTCTTGGAGCTTCTTCTAAGTAGTTTAGGTGATTGCCATTGTTCTTTAGGATTTGTTTATGTGCTCAGTAAACTCCCCTTATATCTTTCTGACACTGTTCTTGTGAAATAGTTTATTCTAATTTTCATATTACATATGGATGCATCAGTTTGCTCATGATTCCCGAATGAATTCCACTGTTAGCTTATTTATACTAGGATTTTTAGGTTGTGATGCTTGCTGTTGGGATCTAGGTAGAGGGTTATTTTTGGGTTGCCTTTAATTTTCCTATGAAAAGTTGGGGTGATTCCTCTAACTTAGATTGTAGGTGTTACTGTAAGAGTTATTTTAGGGTCTTTGAGCAATCCCTAAATAATTTACATGTTTGAGCTTTGTTGATTGACACTATTATCTTTAGTGCTCTAGCCTACACACCTCGCATTACATCATTTGACCTTGTGGAGCTATTGTAAGTTTTTTTTATCTTTTTGCTTAAGCCCTCTATTTGGCTTGCTAATTGTACCACTGCATCTAGTTTTGTCTACTCCTACTATCCCACTGTTTCATGCTCTAATCAAGTACCACTGGTAGTTGTTTATGGTTATATCCTCTATAAAATCGTGGGTGGCTTTTGGTGTTTTATTGTTTAGCATCCCCCAACTATTGCATTGATAAACTGCCTTGTGCTTTAACTTAGCCTATTGTAAAATGTTTGCATTTGTATCCACAATTGTAGTACGTGATGTGGGCATTATCTCAATATCTTCTCAAATCTCTCCTATATGTTGTTTAAGTATTCAACTTTAGTTTGGGAGTAAGAGGAGATATTGTTTCTCAAATTTCACAATCTTAGCAAGTGGTAAGTACTTCAATAAATTTTTTTTGCCACTTATTCCCATATAGTTAATGAAGAATGTGGCATGGAATTCAACTAATTCTTGTCCTTCCCTTTTAAAGAGAATGGGAATAGATGTAATCTGATGGTGTCATAATGAGCTCCATTTATTTTAAAAGTGTCATAGATCTATAAAAAGTTAGATATGTGAGAATTTGTGTCTTCACCAAATTGTTCTGATTGTTGCACCATCTGGATGATGCTCCACTTAATCTCAAATTTATTTACTTGGATAGTCGATCTTACGATGTTAAATTCTACACCAGTTATTTCTATCCAAGTATAGTTGAAAATCGTTCATGGTTAGTTAGCCATGTTGTATCATTCTTCCGTATCTAATTAACTTTCCAAGTACTTTATTCGACGTTCTAGTTTAAACTCACATAGTTGCATCCTTCTAAAATTCCTGTTTGCTATTCTCTTCGATGTGCTGCAGGTCACAACCTGACTAGGAGTCTAATTCTAAAAATAAAGAAATAAAACTAAGCAAATTAAACAAATAAAATAACATAAAATAAACAAGAGTAAAGCATAATATAATTAAGTAGTAATGACTAGATTAATAAAATTAAGGTTTTCCTAATATCAATGTCTCGAAAATGACACCAATAACTTGATTGACTTATTTTAAATTTGTCAATATTGAGTTAACCACAAGTGAGCGACATAGCTGTAGCTACAACAGGCTATCGGTTCGAATCCTATGAAGACAATGATTATTAGTAATTACCATTATCTTATTATCTAGTCTACAGATTGAGTGTTGGCTTTTAATTAAAAATAATACTTAAATAAATAAAATAAAGTAGGAAATAATAATGAACAAAGAACAAAGAAAATCGCTTAGAAAAAAATCAATATCAAGAATTAGTGTCTAGGTAATGAATGCCCCTAAAACCTTAGATAATTAACCTTTTATTATGCAATTATTTTACTAACTATGAGACCGTGGAAATTTCTATCTTATGCTAATAACACTATCGAGACTACTAACAACTAATCTTTGGTTTATTAACCACAATTCTTCAGGTTAAAGTTCCTAGGATTGCTTTATCAATTTGTGAATTCCGCTATTAGGTTTGACCTAATTAGAGGATTTATATCTGCCTTGTAAAACTCACTGAACAAAAGTTTTTCATGTTTGATGAATAGTATTTTTAAATGAATAGTGATTTTTTATGGGATCCAACCTCGAAATAATGAAAAATATCCGAAATAAGTATTAGAGTTTAATGATATTGAAACAGATTTAAAATAAGTCATATATGATGGATTTTGGGAGTTCTAAAAGTTTAGGAATAAAATGCCCTTTTTCGAAAGTAATGTGTATTAATGATTTTAAACTCATTCAAAAAATTTTAAAGCATCCAATCAATAAGTATTAACTCTAATTAGAGTATTTTACGATCAATTCGATGGTAAATGGTTGCAGAATATTTTTGGAATTTAGTTCGGTTAGTTGATAAATTAAATTAAATAAAGTGCAATTTGGTCTTTTTATATGTCATTAAAGGGTAATTTTTTTACATGTCATTAAGGGTAATTTGTTCATATTGTATGGTGTTAGTGCAAGAATGAGTCATTAGAAGAGAACCAATAGGAAGGTGAAGTGTGGAATCCATTAAATGAGCATTAAAAACAATAAAGCAAGAATTTTTTCTTCATTTGAACATAAACGTGAGATACCAAACAAAAGGGAGAAAAGAAGAGAGAAGAAGGGACATTCAATCAAGGACTAGGAAGAAGAGTGTAGCTACCATTTTTCATGGTTTTGGAGCATAAATTAGAGAGATCTGATCAAGTGGAGGTATTTATCAAATACCAAGAGATTGGAAGATAAATTGGTAAGTTTTCCTAAACTAAATTTCTAGTTTTGGGGCTTTTTTTGGATAGATTTATGTAAGAAAAATGATGATTTTTTTGACTTTCCATGGAGTACATAATAAGTTTGGAAGTACTTAAGGGATGAATATGACAAGATAAAGAAATATGTTTAGTGAATGTTTGTATTTGGTTTTCGGATCACTTGAACAAAATATCTTGTTTTGACTATAACTTGGCCTATAGACCTCCAAATTGGGTGATTCCAATTGGATATGTAACCAAAGACATAGTACTAAAAATTCCTAGTAGAGACCTTGACCAAGTTCTGGTTGAATAAAAGGACAAGTTATTGAGGGTATGAAGTATAAGAAGGCATTGGCATGGGAGGTCTTAGATATTAATAGAATAATTCTTTCTTATTGCACCAAAAAAAAAATTTATTAAAGAAGTCCATATAATGCAACCTTAAAGGCAATTAAACCTAAATATGAAAGATATTCTGAAAGAAAACGTGATTAATCTACTTGACTCATGTATGATTTATCTAATTCTTGATATCTTAGGTAAGCCCTATGCAGGTAGTTCCTAATAATCATTCCTAATGAGAAGAATGGATTGATCCTAATAAAAACATACTAATAAGTGCTTAATTATCTATATTTGAAGGTTTATACCTAGTGCTTTATTCTTATAATTTGAGTATTTTATTGTTTCTTATATTTAATTTGTTTATAATTCACGTTAAAGTAGTAATTCACTTATTTGGTTCAAAAGGAATAAATTTAAATAAGTTTATAGTTATTTAGAACTATTTTGATCAAGTTATAAAACTACAGGACAAGAACATAGTCTAGTATATGACCATGTACTTGCCCATATTCTTTACTATTTTTGAATTTCTAGTTTACATGGTCATATGTGAAGAGCTTGGGGCATTTTAATAAGTTACATGCTCAAGTTTAAGAGGTACACACCTGTGTTGTATGGTGATGAGCCCGTGTTCACATTTTTGCCCTAGGGTTATACACATGTTTACTTCAAATTTGAATATCATTTTTTAACATATACAACCATGCACTTGCCTGTGTTCAATCTAGAAACCTAATTTTTGAACTATAAAAGGTAAAAATAAATGGAAAATTAAAATAGGAGGTTTAGGAGGCATAATAAGATGACATAGAGTAGTAAAGAGAATGAAGAACAAGAAAAGAAACATATTTGGAGGTGATTTCCATTGATTTAATACATAGTTCATAAAGATAAAAGGGTTCTCATCATGTTTCTTTTAGTTTTTTATTGTTCATCTAGTTTTTATGTTATACCTTCCATCATCAGGAAGTAAATATTTATGCTACTTGGATATGATGAATACCAGGATGGACTTTGTAGTGATTTCATTTTAATTTAATTTATTTATCAAATTCATTGATATTCAATTATGTATTCTTTATTGTTCTTGAATTAATATTTGCTAGCATATTGATTCATATTTGATTCATACAATTGATATTGATTATTCTTTTCTACAAATTGATATAATATAATCAAAAATAGTTTCATACTATTTTAGAGATAGGTTGACATCAATCTTCTATATTAAAGTGAAACTTAATAGAGAAGTTCATAAATTGTTTAATGTAGTTTTAGGGGTTTTAATTGGAAAGAGATTTTGAATGATTAACCTAAGATTAGTTGTTAATAACCTTTAGAAAGATAATTAAGGAATTTCCATAGTCGAATGAACATTAGTTAAATTGATCTGTGGTCTTATTTGGATCAAAAGTCTTAAGGGATTCACTATCTAGGTACTGCTATTATTATTGGTTATTTCTTCGTTCAATCTTCTTTTATTTGACTAATTGTGCTTATTTGTTTTTGTTTATTGCTTTAAATTTGAAAATTAATCAATCACCATCCTTATTATTTGTCAATAGGATAATAGGAAAAGAGTTAATACTAGTAGTTGTAGTCTTTAAGGGATCAACACTTGGTACTCAATAACCTATGCTAAAGAAGCGATAGGTGCTTGCTTAAAAACATCTATATAGTAGAAGATCGAATAAATGAACATCCAATTTTTGTAACTATTATTAGGACCTAGGATATTAGGAACACTTAATTTCTATTTAATCTAGCTATTATTTCCTTTCACATAATTTCCTTTTCTATTTATGTTTATTTATTTATTCTTAGAATTATCTTTCTTGATCTTGTATTTGTGACTTGTTTTTAGGATTTGATTATTTATTGCTATAGCTACCAAACATAATGGAAGGATATAAAGGACAGTATCCTCTGACATATTATAGTATGTCATCATTTATGGCGATATTGGAAGCTTGGAGCAAGAGACATGGTAATATATAAATGTATGTGTGTGAGTGTGTAAGCTCAATTGGTATCAATGATGCACTATGAAATTTGTGGTGGTGACCATCTCATTCACGAATATTAAGTATGGGACTACATATAGAAGTAACCAATTTGCATAGGAAACTAGCCTAAAAACATCCTCTATAAAATATTCTTAATTTAAGTTGGAGCAACTATCTCAACTTTATATAGAATGATCAAGCTTTATTTAAAATTTTGAAATAAAAGTAGCAAAAGGAGGATTGATGTCTTGAAGAGCTCTTTATAAAAGTTACTGATATAGTCAAGGCAAACGTCTAAAAAATAAAAGAGATATTTTCCTCTTTTTTTAACACAAAATTTTCTACTAGACCTTTTGTTAAGCTTGTTTCTAAAGAGAATATTTTTTTTTTCCTAGATATATCGAGCCAAATTTGATGTAACTAGTGAATGTGAACTCTGAGATAATTTGATATCATATGCCTTTACTACATTGTAGCATATAACCTATTTGTAGGCTAATGAGCTCTTGACAGGTGGAAGCAAGCCATTAATTATAGATCTAGATTACAGAAGGGCTTGTTGATAAGTGTCGCTAAAAGAATCATAAAGAAGTAGTAGTTAGGAGGTAACCCAATAATTAGGTGTTTTGTTTTGATTGACTAGTTTGAAGGATTTTCACTAATAGTTTAGTTTGTTTTCATAGTTTTAGTCTTATGTTTTAAATTTTATTACTTGAGTTAAGATTTAATGGAGCTTCACAAGCCATGAAGGCAACTTCACCCCTAAGTGTTAGAGTAAAGAAGATTTCATTTCTCCTAAAAGGATGTTAACAACGTTACATAAGGTTGAAAATCTTCTATTATCAAGACAGTACCAATTATCCTTAACTCCTCCCACTACTTTTCGTACTTTTCATTATTCTTGCATAATTTGTATATTAAGCACAATAATCAACTTATGTGTGTGTAGCTTGCTAATTTTATTATAATTAGCATGATGATGAATTATTTGATATTTTAAAAATGATGATGATTAAAATGATTTGTTATGAGTTTAGCTGTGATTGTGATTTGATTTGTTAGGGAAAATAGTTTTAAGTTTTGAGGATGAACTTTATTTCAATTTAGTTCATTAATTTTGAGAATGGATACTTGATTTACATTGTACTAATAAAAAGGTCAAAGTTAAAGAGTAAAGCTAGTAGTCATTTAAGATAGTGACCTAGTTGAATAACTAGAATTATTCATAATGAGGTGTTTTCAAAAAAGCTTCTAATGCTCCTATTATTTAATTTGAATTTGAATTTTTATAGGGTATGAAAATGTTTAAAATTTTTTACTTTTTTTCTTATGTATTTTCACTTTATACCTTAAGTGGAATGATGAGAATTGAGTTAAGTTTGAAGAAGTGTAGAGTGAATTAGATTTATTTATTAGTTGATGTAAGTGAATAAGTGTTTAACAATTCAATAGACTTTGTAATTGATTGAATAATGGAGAATTTTGATTGATATCTTCAATGTACTCCACTAAAAAATTTATTTTCTAAATATAAAAGATAAAAGAGAATGGAATATTAAAAGAGGAGGTTTAATAAGATGACATAGAGTGGTAGAAAGAACAAGGAACAAGTGGGTTTTTATTGATCTAAAGTGGATCTTATAAAGATTAAATTGGATTTTGTTATGTTTATTTTAGTTTTCCCTTTTTCCTTTAGTTTTGATGTTATGTCTTCTATTATTAGGAAGTAAATCTCTGTGATGCTTGGATATGATGAACTTAGGGATGGATTTTATGATGATTTCATTTTAATTTAATTTATTCTTTAGTTTCAGTAAGATTAAATTATGTATTCTTTATTTTTCTTGAATTAATATATTATGGTATATTGGTTCATATTTGATTTTATGTAAATAAGATTGAGAAATCCTTTGTATGAATTGATCTAGCTTAATTGAAAAAAGTTGCATACAATCTAAAGAAAGGTTGATATAAATCTTTCATATTAAAGTTAAACTAATAGAGCAGTTCATAAATCGGTTAATGTAATTCTAAGGATTTTAATTAGAAAGAGTTTTTGATTAATTAACCTAGGATTAATTGTTAATAATCTTAAGAAATATATGTTATTAATTGAGGAATTTCTAAGGTCTAATGAACATTAGATTAAATTGATATGTGAAGTCTTATTTGCTTGAGAAGTCCTATAAGGATTTACTATATGGGTACTATTGTTATTATTGGTTGTTTCCTAGTTCTATCATTATTATAGTTAGTTAATTATGTTGATTTGTTTTATTTTATTTATTTAAATATGAAAATTGATTAATAACCATCTCCATTATTTATTGATTAGATAATAGGAAAAGAGATAATGAGCTCCAGATTGACAACACTTAAAGTCTCTGTGAGATCAACACTTAGGCACTCATTAACCTATACTATAAAGGCAATAGGTATACTTGCTTAGAAAGCTTTATAAGGTAGGAGATCAAACAATCAAACACTAATTGCCACTGGTTAGACAGTGTGTATCAATTATAAGAGACTGGATGATATAATGCACAAAGACCATTTTCTTTTACCTTTTATTGACTAAATGTTGTAATAAGTCTCCATATACATGTTTTACTTCTTCTTATATAGATATTTTAGATTATTTTCAAATCCTAATTAGACTTAAAGACCAGGAAAAGAGTATGATTACCTACCCATATGGAACAGTTGCCTATTATAGAATGGCTTTTGGAATGTGCAATGCATATTTCACATTTTAAAAGTGTATGATGGCTATTTTAATGAATTTTCTTTTTTGGTGATTTATATAACTAGTGCCTCTATAATCTGGGTGATTATTTTAAAGATGTAAAGTGACCAATTGAGTGTCAAACTAGAAAAAAAAACCAATTTATACTATAAAATGGAATTATATTTAGATACAAGATTTCTCATTAAGGGATCAAGGTGGATACGGCAAAGGTAAAGGTTATTAGGAAACTAACACTACCAACATCGATTGAGGAATTTTAAAGTTTCTTAGGACATTATGGTTTTTATAGATTCTTTATTGAGAATTTCTTTAAGATGGCTTGTCTATAACTAACTTACTTTAAAAAGACATGTTATTCAAATTCTCACAAGCTTTCTTAGATGCTTTTACACTTTTAAGGGATAATTTGATTAATGCCCTTATAATGAGATCCAGATTGACAAATTCCTTTCAATTCATGTGTGATACTAGAAATTTTTCTATTGTAGTTGGCCAAAGAAAGGATAAACATTTTCAACTAATATACTATACTAACAAAACCTTAATAGAGCTCAAGAAAATTACACTTTAATAAAAAGGAGTTATTGGTTATAGTCTATGCATTTGACAATTTTAATCACATCTTATTTTATTTAAAGTCATAGTTTATAGATATCACTCAACATTTAGGTACCTTCTTTCTAAGAATTATGCTAAACTTAGATTAATTATATGGATTTTGTTAATGCATGATTTTGAATGGGACACTAAGTATAAGAAAAGGAGTAGAGAACTTAGTAAAAAATTACTTTTCCAATCTTAAGAGTTCGAATAAGGAGGAACTACTTAATGAATATATAAATGATGCCTTACCTAATTAGAAATTGTATTTAATAAATCTTAATACTTTATTCTTATAGTTTATTGATATTGCTATCTATATAGTAATTTAAATCCTCCTTAAAGATCTTTCATACAATTAAAAGAAGAAATTCTTTTCCAATATAAAGTGTCATAAATGGGAGGATCCATTCTTAATAAAAATTTGTGCAAACCAAGTAATAAGAAAATGCATACGTAAGGTAGAGATAGACTCAATACTATGACATTGTCATTATAAAAAAGCACGGTGTCATTTTAGAGAAACTTGAATTGCAAACTAGGCCTTATAAGTATGTTTTTATTGGATGACTTAAGGATGCTCATAAGTACATGCAATTTTTTTATAAATGTCATTGGGCATGTAATATATTTAAAGAACACAAAGCATTCCTCACTAATATTTTAGTATATTGACTATTTAATCTGTGGGAGAATTAATTTTATGGGAACTTTTCCATTTTTGGGAAAAAATACATCTTAGTGGGTATAGATTTTGTTTCTAAATGCCAAAAAATTTCATCTCTACAACTAATAGTTCTAGGGTTGGATTAAAATTCCTCAAAAGGATATTTACTCAATTTGTCAAACTTATAGTAATTATTAGGGATAATGAAACATTTATTGTAATGCTTAATTTGAAAGAATATTGAAACTATGATCTCACATAAAATTTTACCTCTTATCATCTTTAATCTAACTTCCAAGTAGACATATCAAATAAGGAACTAAAAACAACTTAGAAGAGATTGTAAAGCAATCTAGAAAAGAAAGGTCAATAAAATTGAATACTAGTTTATGAGTTTGTAGATTCACTTATAAAGCACCAATTAGAATAACTCCGTATAGGTTAGTTTTTGAGAAGGCCTATTTTTCACCTATCAAGCTAGAGCCTACAACCCATTTGGAAACCAAATTCTTAAATTTTAACTTGAAAGATGTAGGTGAAGAAATTGCATTCCAATTGAATGAGCTTAAAGAGATGCAATTTTTTGCCTATGAAAAAGTGTGAATATATAAAGAGTAAATTAAGTAATAGTATGATCAACACATCTTAGCAAAAAAAAAAAACATTTAAGGCTGACTAGTTGTTACTCTATTACTCTCACCTAAGATTATTCATAAGAAAATTGAAATAAAAATAGTAAGTATGTTTACAATAACTAAGGTGTTTTCTCATATCTTGCACTCGAAGAAAGACACTTTCAAGATGAATGGTCATATGTTGAAATGAACCTTAAGAAGTAGCCTTGATCAAGTAGGAGAGACCTTTCCACCTTTCAAAAATCTTGAAAAAGAAAAAGAAACTCTAGCTAAATCTTTTTTTAGTTTTTTTTCTTTTATTTGTTTATTTTGTTCTTTCCTTTTTTTTTCCCTTTCATTTTGCTATTTTCTAGTGTTTGGGTTGCTTGTTTTTGCTAGATCCCCAACTCTCGAGGATTATAAAAATACAATAAAAAATATCAACATCTATAACGAGGGCCTAAAGCAATGTTATGAATACTATACTGGAGTTGATACTATTTTTGGCACTTGTACAATACAGTACTAGTAGTAACCAATACTAGATATCATTTAGGATAATTTTAGAAATTGTAAAATAGTCTCTCAAATGCATAACTAAAATTTAGATCTCTTATAATAAAGCTTATTATATTAATTTTAATTTTATAAACAATTAATATTAAATATTTAAATAGTTTCATTTATTTAATAATGAAATTAGATTATAAAAATAAAATATATAACTAAAACTATTTCATACGTTATAAAATAAATTAATCCTACATGCTTATAGTAGAAAAATAAAAATATTTAGAAAAATATTCAAAAATTACAAAAGAATAACTTCTAAATAATGCATAAAATTTATTTTTAGTTATAAAAAAATTTAGTTATATACTAAAATATTGTCTCAAATTATGATTAAAATTAAAAAATATTTTAGAATTTGACTCATTAACTCTATTATTTTAAATTTCCAAAATTCATTAATTTTTTATAATTTACAAATTTGACCTTGAGTTTTCTAGTAGTTTTATATACCATCTAATATTGGTCCATTTGATTGGTACAATCAGTATAACTCAATATTTAAATTTGGTATAGTAGAAAAATATTTGATATTAGTACAAGCTAGTCCAACTGATATTGGTACAAAATTCAAAACAATAGCTCATAGACGGCTTTTTTGTTCTAATTTCTTTCATCTTTCTTTAGCCTTTTATACTTTTTTATTATTTTTCTTTTATATTTATCCATTGAAGATCATGTAAAATTAAAGTGCAGTGAGAGGAAGTATTTTAAGCCATAGTTTATTATTAACATTCAATACATTTGCATTCAACTAAATGAGGAACAATTCATATAAATTAAATAAGGTTATTAAGGTAAACATTTTCATCCTTTAAAAACTGAGATGACTTTGTAATTGAAACATATTAGTTTATGTATATGATCACTAATGAGTAATTTAGTTGAAACTTGATTGAATAAAATTGAGAAGGATACCTAAATTGAAGGATTTGATAAATATATTATGTTAACATATTTTAATTTAGATTTTAGCTTCATTAGTGTTTAATTAGTCCATATTGATTATGAATTGCAAAATAATATGAATAAATTTGTTTATTTAATAAATTAAAGATGCTAATTTTTATATAAAATGGGTCAAAATTATGAATGGTGTTAGTAGTCAGTTGAAACTATGACCTAATTAAGTAACTAAATGTATTCATGATAAGATGCCTACCCTCACATTAAAACGTTTGGAATGATATTTCAACCAAGCCAATCATATGCCATTTTTAAAATAAGTTTCATTAGTCATAAGAATTAATTTTCGTTTTTGAACTTTGAGTTTAAGTGGACCAATTACATGAACAAGGAAGAGAAGGCTTCAAATTTTGTTTAATAAGGTGGTGGGAGAAGTGGCTACACATATCAAGTCAAGCTAAATTGAAGGATGAAAATTGATTAGAGAAGACTTGGATGTAGACGTTGTTTCAGAAGTTATAGATAGATTCACAGTCTCCAACCTAGAGAGTGGCCAAAATTATGTACTAATTCATAAAATGGTAAATCTCCATCCACAGGTACGTCTTGGATCGTGCCAAAATCCCTAAAGATACAAAAGGATCCATACTATCTAAAAAAAAGCATGTACTAGATCATGTCTATTAATGTTAAAATGCCTATAGTTAACACGGTTTAGCTCATGATTATGGCTCAGACCATGTTTAATAAAAAATTAAGTTTTTATTTAAGACTGGAAACCCTAGTTTTATAATTTAGTATTTAAGGGTTGTTCTTTTTTGTCTAATTTAGTTAGAGACATCATTGATCATTAAATATCTTTGTTCTTCAAAGAAAATTTTGAACTTATTGAGTTATTTAGTTATAGAGTTAAAATCACCTTATAATATTGGTTACCGTTATTTATAACAATGGTTCAAGATTCTTTTATACCTTTAACCTATGATTCCATATAATCATTGGGTTTAGTTTCTATTCTTACTCGAGTTTTAACTTCCTTAAGGCATAATTACAAATTTGTTGGATTTTAAGGTCTCATCTTTAAGGTTTACATTAGTTTGGTATCAGATCTTTGAATTTAAAATCAAGTTTTATATATTATTTACTTTTTGTTGTTTCTTGTCTTTGTTTCTTTCTCTTTTTTTAATCTTAGTTCCTGATTTATTTTCTTCCTTTGTTCTTTCTTTTCTTATTTTTATTGATTCATTCTTTATTCCTTCTAGTATTTTTTTGTGTATCTTCTTTTTTGTTCTATATCTTTTGAAGTCTATAAGAAAAGGAATAAATAATGTTCTTAAAAATATAAAAAAAGGTAAGAAAAGAATTGATTAATAATTGATAGGAGAATAATATTTCTATTCTTAAACCTCCCTATCTTATTTTAGAAAAGAATGATTTTCTTCTAATAACAATTAAATCCAACTGAGGACATTCCCAAAATATCTAACATTCAAGATTATTTTCTTAGTGCAACTTTAATTAGACTCCAATGCTCCATCGAGATTATTTGTAATCTTTTTAATTCTTTTATTTTGTTTCTTTATTGACTTCTTAGTTATCCTTACCTCCATCAAGATTTGATATTGATTTAAAACTGCAATTTTTCTCCTTGATTTGTTTAATTAGTTCAATAAAGAGTCAAAAGGGAAGACAAATGGTAAACGACAATAGTTTATGGTAAACGTCAACAGAGAAAAGCTAAAAATTTAGAATGGAAACATTTTAGGGAGTTTTATGAAGTTATTTCTAATATTCCTCTAAAGGTTGAAACATGTCTATTTAGGAGATAGATGGATATTTGACTATATTTTTACACCCATATTTGATGTATTTTTGTTGATAATTTATACTTTCATTGTATATTTGGTACTTAATTTTCTCCAAGTGTGTATAGAGGTTATAATTGCCTTCATATACTTAAAGGAGAAGAATTCATAAGAAAATACAATATAAAACAAAGATTCGACAGACAAAAGAGATGCATAGCCATACATCTGCCCTTGCATTTCTTCCAGGATGTATAGCTTCACAATTTTCAGAGAATTTGGTGATGTATGATCTGATGCATGGTTGTGCATAATATCATGCATCAACCAAAACCTTAGAATTCTATATATAAAGGTGTTAATAGAGACTTAAAAGGGAGTAGATAGAGAGACACAATTCTAGACGTGGAGATCATTCTCTAGGGCCAACTTTAGTTCGAAGAAGTGGAAAATAAGAAGAAATCATCGAAAGATCCATAAAAATATAAGATCAAACCTTTACATCATAAGAATACTCATTGGAAAACAACCAAGGAGATTTAGAATTATGATCCCATGATTTTCAATTTGTTGTTCTTTCTAGTTATGATTGATTTCATATTTGATAATATTTAACTAAATGTCTTGTTAGTGTTTAGTTTAGATGAAACCCATATTGATATTTTAATATGTTTCGATTCTTTTATTAATATAATTGAGTATATTGATATATTACGATTCAATTACGTATTTAATATATATTCTAGTAGACCCAAGAATATTAGATCATAATCTGATTTCATATGTAAAGATTTAGAAATCTTGTTGATGAATAGATCTACCGTAATTGGAAGGAGTGGATTGCAACCCTAGAGATAGGATGACATAAATCTTCCAGATTAGGAGTCAAACCTAATAGAGGGACTCATAAATCAATAATGCAATCTTATAAACTTTAACCTGAGTAATTTGGTTAGAAACCCTAGGATTAGTTGTCAGTATATTCAAGGTCAGCTATTAGCATACGATAGGAGTCTCTACAGTCTAATACCTCAACAAAATAATTGTATAATAAAATTTTAATCTTTTAAAGGTTTAGGAGGATTCAAAATCTTAATACTAATTTCTGATATTGATTGTTTTCTAAGTAATTTCCATTATCTGTGAAAACGATCTAAAGGGGGGTTGAATAGATCTTTTAACTTTTTCGTAAAGTGCTACAAAAAACAAAGAATTAGAACACATAAAATAAATAATCAAAATTGAAATGTAACAGTGTAGGGAAGAAAGGCAAACACTGTTTTTATAGAAGTTCGGTGCTAAGACCTACGTCCTCTACCTAAGCTCCCACTTAGGATTTTGGCAAACCACTTTACTATACACTTTTT
>JANZXR010022732.1:0-15191 GCA_027575705.1 Erythroxylum echinodendron
TTATTTTTTTATAATTCTTATTAATATAAATTATTATTATTATTTATTATACCAATTATTTGAATTGGATTTGTTATAGAAGTCCATCAACTAATTAAATCAAAGTTCAATTTAGTGAGTGATTTACTTCAGGTTACTTGATGAAGAGATTATAAAGCTTCTACTTATTAGCAGGTCAATGACATCATTCTCATAGACTAAAGACAACAAATGTCAATTTAGGCTAATCATTATCACTTATCTCATACTCACAAATTTCGACTTGATGGTATTATTAACGCACTAGTAATTAATTCTCTTAAATCCATGACATAAAAGGAGAAAAGCAACATGATTTGTAACTTAATATGTTATTTAAAATGAGTGATATCGGTCCCAACTAATTAATCTACAAATAATTGTGTGGTCGTTTAACAATCAAATATAAAATAAATGAAAAAACAAAAATATCACAACTATCTAATATAAAAATAACATATTTACTAAAAATAAACATTACATATATTAAAAAACATAGATTATGTAACAATAAACCTTGAAGAAGAGCAACGAATGTTGGTAGATTTGCTGTTGAAGAAGAACAAAAAATGCTAGTTGATTCGCTAATGAACTAGCAAAACCAGAGCAACACCAAGCAGTAGAGGAGAGCAACACCAAGCAGAAGAGATAGCAACACCAAGCAGAAGATGAAGAAGCACGAAGAGCCTAAATGAAATGTTGGCTCTTCAGTGTTTCTCCTTATAAGGCAGTAGAGGAGAGCCAGCTTTATTGCTGGCTCTGAAAAGTACCTGACCACCCTCCCATTCACAATGACGGGGTGGCTTATTTCCACCCACAAGAGCTAGCAAAAATGCTGCCTTTCTGCAGAATGCTGCACCTCTAGTGCAGCCTTCCCACCTACCCTACCATTCACAATGGCGGGGTAGCTTATGTCCACCCATGAGAGTCAGCATTTTTTCTGGCTCTTTGTCCCACCCACCCTGCCATTGTCCCGCCAAGGATGGCCACGTCCTACGATCCCGCCATCCTGCATGGTGGGGTGTCAACGTGTTCCACCCCGTTATGGAAGATAGTGGGTTGTTTTACACCCCGCCAAATATGACGGCGGAGTGTCCTACATCCCGGATTTCCTTCTATGTTCTCCCACTTCACGGACGAATAATTTTTTATCACAAACTAAGAAGTTAGCCAATTATTTTTAGTGATTTAAAATGATCAAGTTCGTTCCTGACATTTTACGAGCCTTGCGTAATGTAAAAAAATGATTCATATTTTATCTTTTTTATTTTTTTTATGAAGGTCAAGAAGAACTCTCATAAAGAATAAACAGAAGTAAAATATATATTTTTAAATTTTATTTTTGTTAAAATAAAGCATTGTCTGTTTTTACATTACTTTTTTAAATTAAATAAGCGACCACAATGAAATACTGAAACATTATTTTGACGAAAATGAAAAGTCGCATAACTTCTTTAAATGTAAGTCTTTACATCGTCCGTCAATAGTCATCGGTCCGTCCTAAAGTCATATTCGGCTCGATCGGAATTCCATTGACGCAAATGGCATTGTTTTAACTTTGCCTTGGAGGACGCCTTGGAGGATGCCTTGGACGTGGTGGTAGCACTCCTTTATCATTTTTAACCATTAGTCACATTAACAAAATGTTAATAAATATAATGTTTAAAAAATTAAGAAGTTTAAACATTAAACACTTAAATAAACATTTTTTAAAAATGCTTTAATTCGTTATTCCTTTTATGAAATAATATCCTATAATATACACGTAATCTCTTACGTAGTTAACAAACCTTCGTATCCAACTTTAGAAATCTTTTGTTTCTAAACTTGAATGCATGAAATAAAAAAATTAAATAATTCTTGACATTTTTTAAATGTATATATAACTTTTAATATGAATGTATATTTGAAAAAGAAAATTTATATTATTAAAATTTTATTTAAGTTTTTTAAAAAAATAAGTACGATTTTATAGGGTTAAACTAAAATTTAATAAAAAACAAACTTTAAATTTTCTTTTACCAGCTTGACATGTCATTCTCGGTCTGTCCTAATTTTCGATACTTTGTCAAAAGTATTTAATTATCAATTAGGAACCATTCAAATTTTCTTGTGAAAAGTTTTAAGTTCGAATTCATACTTATTGGGCTTGGTCGTGACGGTGCTAGTGGCTTGGACTCGGTCAGGAAGTCTTTTGATTTGGTATATCCAAGTTCTCGCGTAAGTAGGCCGCCATTAGTCTTCTTCGGAGTAACCATCGCTCTTGCTTCCGCTGACCTGCAACTTACAATCATGAGTATTATCAGCAGCAGAGCCACATACCTTTGATTTTCCATCAGATATATATAAATATATATAGCGATATGCTCTATCACTGGGCTGAAATACCAATATGGAGAAAGTAGAGTAATAGAAGAAAGGTGTTGTGTTTTATGGTTCTGGTAAGGTGCTCTTTGCATAAATAGAGACCAGGGAGAAAGGGTGTGAGTCTCTACGAAACTTCATCAGTCAACATACTTCCACGCAAGGACTTTCACGTCAAAGGCATAGTGGAAGACTAAAACAATGGGCGGATTTTTGGAATATTATTCGCACCTCTGTTTTCAATACCAGAACGTGACACTTACATTAGCCACGTTCACTACGAGCTCATGCTCTTTTGTTCAAAAACCTTCGTAGTTCCATTAATGGATTGGAGTCGGATTCATGCATTATTTGATCCAAGCTGCAATTTTCTAGTCTTAGGTTAGGTATGCATTTTGACAAATTAAATTAGGTTTAGTCTGAAGTTAACGAATTGAATAAAAATTGACGAAGTTTATGTCTAAACGGTACGTTGAAACATATTGGATTTGAAATATTAAAAGCACAAAGCAACCAGACGACAACGGAGCAGCGTGAAAAAGAGGAGGCCAAAAACGCAGAGTACAAAGAAGCAGCCCAGGACCTAAAAACGTTTCAGCCAAGAAAAAGACAGGAGGTGAATACCCTTATTGGACATCAATAAATAACACGAGAAGACAGTGGCGGCGTTGAAATGTAGAAAAAGTAAAGAGTGGCGGCTGGAAAAGGACGAAGGCTTGAAAAAGACAGCGAAGGAAAGGCTGGCGGCTGTAGCATAAGGAGAGAACGTGATAGAAGGCTGGAAAAAACAAGAAGGCTGAAAAAAAAAACAGAGAGGGACAAAAGAAGGTGAGGAGCCCACAACGAAAATAATAGAGGAGTGGCGGCAGCGTGAACCATTGGCGTGTAGCACACTGATACACTTACCCCATGTGAAGAATTTGATATGAAATAGAAGCCACTAATAGAGTATTGCATTGATACATTTAAATAGAAGAGTACAACAATTGAACGTTAATCTATACATGATTTAGGGAGGAGAAATAGGGATACAGAGCTGTTAGTGATATACAATAATGACAGAGATGATTTAGCGATAAAATAGGTATGCATAATATAGAATTGGTAAGTGTATCAGTGTGGTATACGTCAATACGCCCCCTCAAGTTGGAGCATGAAGGTTCGTAATGCCCAACTTGGAAACAAGAGTATGAAAGTGATCTCGTCCAGGGCCTTTGGTGAAAAGGTCAACAGGTTGATTGTTTGATGGTATATGTGCAGTTCATATTTTTCCAGTTTGAATGTGTTCACGTATGAAGTGACAATTGATCTCGATATATTTGGTGCGTTCATGGAAGACAGGATTGGTAGCTATATAGATGGTAGACTGATTATCACAATAAAGGTGAGCATCTGTTTGAAAATAGACGCATAAATCTTGAAAGAGGTGACGTAGCCATAATAACTCACTTGTCGTATGGGTCATGGCACAGTATTATGCTTCAGCGGATGATCGAGAGACTATGGCTTGTTTCTTAGACTTCCAAGATATTGGAGAATGGCCCATACATACGAAGTAGCTCGTAGTAGATCTTTTTGTGGTAGGACAACTTGCCCAATCATAATCACAATAGGCGTTTAGTTGAAGGGTGCTTGAGCTTGAGAGAAGAATGCCTTGACCAGGGGAGGCTTTGATATAGCAAAGGACTCTCATGGCAGCATCAAGGTGAGGCCTTCTTGGAGCATTGAGAAATTGACTAAGCACTTGAACAGAATAGCTAAGATCAGGCCGCGTAATGGTCAGGTAAAAAAGTCTCCCAACAAGGCGGCGATATTGAGAGATGTCTTCCAATAAGTCTCCTTTATCTTCTGATAGGTGGTGTTTTTGCTCCACTGGGGACGCAACGGATTTGGTAGCTAGCATACCTGTGTCATGTAAGATATCTAAAGCATATTTATGTTGAGAAAGGATAATACCTTTGGGAGAGCATGCCACTTCAAGCCCAATGAAGCACTTCAAAAGACCAAGGTCTTTGATGTGAAATTGATTGTGGAGTTGATTTTTGAGCTCATGCATTTTGGCAGTATCATTGCCAGCAATTATCACGTCATCAACATAGATAAGGATAGCGATGAAATTTTGTTCATGAAGTGAAGTGAAGAGAAAGTGATTAGCCTTGGATTGTTTGAATCCAAGATTGGTTAATATAGATGTGAACTTCTCAAACCATTGTCTTGAAGCTTGTTTAAGACCATAAAGAGACTTTTGTAGCCTACATACTCGAGAATCTCCAGGACAACGAAAACCTTGAGGGACCTGTATATAAATTTCCTCATGAAGATCGCTATGCAAAAAAGCATTATTGCGTCAAGTTGGTGCAAATCCCAATTATGAATGGCTGCAAGAGCCAATAGGCAACGAACAGTAGTGAGCTTAGCAACTGGTGCAAAAGTCTCGTGATAGTCTACTCCTTCGATTTGATTGAATCCTTTGGCAACTAAACAAGCTTTGAATCACTCAATAGTACCATCAGCCTTATATTTAATCTTATATACCCATTTGGAAGCAATAGTTCGTTTCCCTGAAGGGAGATATTCTAATGTCCAAGTATTGTTAGCTTCAAATGTTGTAATTTCAGCGCGCATTGCCTCTTGCCAATGAGGATCTTTGAATGCCTGTGAAAATTTGGAAGACTCATCTATAGAGGAGATGGCCACTAAAGAAGCTTTATATGATGATGAAAAACGATTATATGAAATGACGCAGGAAAGAGGATAAGTAATACCTAAATTAATAGATGTTGTTGGGGCCAAAGATTTTGGAATGTCATTTGGAAAACCTTGAAGTTTAGTGGATAGTTGACGTATGTGTTTTGGTCTAGCTTCTGTTGGTTGTTGCGTGGTGGTAGTAACATCAATCTCTATTGTGATAGGATCTATGTTTGTGGTTGTGGATGTATGTATTGGTCCATTTGTAGTGTCAGTAAGGAGCCTCATGTTCATACAAGGGTACTGGTAGCACTACATTAGATGGATGGAGTGGAGGTTCAATGGAAAAGGGCAATATATGCTCATGGAAATAACATCACGTGAGATAAAACTTTGATTTGTATCCAAATTATATACCTTATAACCTTTTTGACCATATAGGTAGCCAATGAAAATGCAACGTGATGCACGAGAGGCAAACTTGTCACGAGGTAATGAATGATTATGAGCATAGCATAGTGAATCAAAAATGCAAAGATGATCATAGGTGGGATTCTTACGGGTGAGAACGTCATATGGAGTCTTACTAGCCAACAATGGTGTAGGCGTGATATTGATCAAATATGCTACAGTAAGAGCACATTCCCCCAAAAATGTAGTGGAAGATTTGCTTGAAACGCAAGGCATGAGCTACATCAAGGATATGTCTGTGTTTGCACTCAACAACTCCATTCTGTTAAGGTGTATAGGCACAAGTAGTTTGCAATTCGATACCATTGTTAAACCAAAATTCTTTAAGTGCATGAGATGTGAATTCACTACCGTTATCACTACGTATCTTTTGAATGTCGAGATAAAATTGAGTCTGAATCATTTTGTAAAATAATATTAAGTATTTATATATCTCAGACTTAAAATGCATGGGATACACCTAAGTGCAACGTGAATAATCATCAACAATAGTGAGAAAAAAATGTGAACCACTTAAAGAAGATGTAGCATAAGGTCCCCAAATATCACAATGTATAAGGAAAAATAACGGGCACTTTTATTAATACTAGGATGAAAGGGTAGATGAGATTGTTTAGATTTATGGCAAATATCACAAACAAACTCGGATGGGATAGTAACATCAATAGTGGAAATGTGTTTGATTTTAGAAAGCGATGCATGTCCTAGACATTGATGCCAAAGGTCAGTACTCGAAACATGAAAAAAAAAGCAGTAGAAAGTTGGCAAAAATTGCATTTGTAAACTCCATCTTGTAATTTTACTAATCCAATCAGCTTCCTCATTTTGAGGTCCTGAAAAACGTAAAAATCAGCAAGGAAAATAATGGCACAATTGAGGTCCTTAGTGATTTTTACTATTGATAATAAATTACAAGTAAAATCCCGTATACATAGGATATTACAAAGCCTGATATTCGATGATAAAGTAGTAGTGCCAATGTGAGTAATAGGTAAAGTATTGCCATTGGGTATGCTGACTGTTGCATGGTGTTGAACATGATTTGCATCATCTAGCATATCTTTTAATCCAACCATATGATCAGAAGCACCATTATCAACTGTCCATGTATTAGAATTAGAAGTTTGCTTACTAGCATATTTGGCCAAGTTCAAGGAGTTGCCATCAAGGAGCTGCATTAATTGGTTATATTAACTCATAGAGAGACCAGTGATAGGTGAAGTACTATTATTACTGGCAGAAGTGGTGGCTACGTGGGCTAGGTGTGTTCGAGCCTTTGAATTGGACGGATTGTCATTGATAGCTGTAGTATAAAAATTATGATTTTTTATTTTATTTTGATCAGTCTTACAATTTTGCCTCTAATTGTGAGGATATTCAATCAATTGAAAACATTCATCCTTTATGTGCGCTGTATTGTTGCAGTGCTCATATCGCTTTTGATTACGGTAAGAGGCCCTAACATTAATATGATCTACCTTAGCAGTAAGAGCTGTGGCTTCCACGATTGGGATATGGGCTCGAATCAAACCGTGTTATTTTTTCTCATGAATAACCATTGCATAAACCCTGCTCAAAGAGGGAAGAGGGTCTGAATTCAATATTTAAGAATGTACCGTTTTGAACTTATCATTGAGTCGAAGAAGAAACTGGTGTACTTTCTCTTGTTCCTTTGCTGTAACAAATTCCTTTCTGACACCACAGCTACATCGTGGGATTTTGTCAAACATCTAAATTCATCCCACAAAGCGTTAAGCCTAGTGTAATATGACACAACATATTTGTTGTCTTGTTGGAGCAAGTAAATGTCCTTTTTTAGTTGGTGAATACATGCTGCATTTCCTTGTGCAAAACATTCTTCAAAATCCAACCATAGCTCTCATGCTATCTCTACATAAGCAACGCTATCATGTAGATCATGCGAGAGGGCGTTAAAGATCTATAAGATCACTATGGAGTTACACTTTGTCCAAGAGGAATAGCCGGGTGATGTTGGATCTGGTCTGTCTAGTGTGCCATCAACAAATGACATTTTGTTTTTAGTATCGAGAGCACTTTGCATGGCTCTCCTCTAAGTAGGATAATTATCCCCATTCAGAGCTCATGTTACAAACATCATTCCTGGGTTATCAGATGGATGAAGAAAGTAGGGAAAGTCCATGTTAACGAAGGTTTGTATATTAACGTCCCTTCTCGTTGATCGTGTTGAAGAAGTATTGGTGCTAGTCTCTTCTGCCATGGTTTTGCTCTGATACCATCGAAGAATTTGATACGAAATAGAAGCCACTAATAGAGTATTGCATTGATACATTTAAATAGAAGAGTACAACAATTGAACGTTAGTCCATACATGATTTGGGGAGGAGAAATAGGGATACAGAGCCGTTAGTGATATACAGTAATGATGGAGATGATTTAGGGATAAAATAGGTATGCATAATATAGAATTAGTAAGTGTATTAGTGTTCTATACATCAATATGAACAAGGAGAGTAGCGTTAAAAATCATAATAGAGAAGAGTGTGGCGGTGAACAAAGAAGAGAACATTTTTAGTGTGTGTGTGAACAGTAGGGGTGGACAAAAAACCCCCCATTTTAAATAGTCACATTAGTTACAGTAAGAAAGGGAGCATTAGCCACCCTCTCCTCGGTAACCACGTTGTACCAGCCTCACACGCCAGACCACTGGCAAACAACGCAATAGGCAGTTTCAGACGCAAGCCATCTAACGCTTAACTAGCGGAAAACACCACAACCACCTCACACAGCTCCAACGCACTTGGAGTCTTTCCACACCAGCTGCAACTATCTCTCCCAAAGACTATATATTGGGTGTTCTTAATTTGTTTTTGCTCCTCAATTGTTTTAATTTTTGTGGATTTAATCAATGCAAATATAAATTATGACCATGATTTGTGTTACATTGATAAATATGTCTAGTTAAGTTTTCTTTGGTTAAGTCTAGGATTGATATTAGATAAGGACAGTTTTTGTGGTATTGTTTTATTTGCTTGATTGAATGCATATTTAGCCTAATTTAGATTGATCAACTAGATTAAGGCCTTAGCTGATTGAATGCCATAACCATTGGGATTTAACTTGTCAAAAAATCAATTAAGCAACATATTTGAGACTAACGTGTAGACCAATCGTAAAATCTTGTATGAGGATACCTAGGATAACGAACTTAATTTTAGGCTTCTTGCATTGAATATCTTCTTTTTATTCCGAATTATCTATGAACCAAGTAGATAACTTGGATTTAAAAGAGAAAGGAATTCCTATGAATATTGGGTTTAATTTTCTTAAGTAAAGTAACTCCTAAATCAATCCACCATTACAGGTTTTAGCGCCTAAGCCAATTGAAATCCGACACCTTAGCCAAATTTTATCATTTGATTAAGTTTAGTTGCATTTAGTTCATACCTTGCATCAAGCATATTTCCTTAATTCGCTTATTTTATTACATTTTCAAATCAATCAATTCTTGATCATCTGAGTAATTTTGCATCATTTAATTTAATTGTCTTGCATTTTGAAATCCCTTGGGTATGATATCCGGTTCTTACCATTTTACTTGTCGACGAGGTATGCTTGCCTCTAGTTTGATCTAGATATAATTTAATTTGTATTGCTTTGTTTAGACCACATCAAGTTTTTGACGCCGTTGTCGGGGATATTTTCTTATTGTGAGTCATTAGGTTAGACGGTGTTAATTGTCTCAGATTTAATTCTTACTTCGTTGTTTATTTACGTGTTTTAGTTTTTTGCTTGATTGCTTTACTTCGGTGTGTTTATTTTCAATTCTTAACTCTGTTATTATTTACTTTTTATTTGTTTCATTTTCTTTACGCTCACAAGTGGTCAAAAGCCAGAGAATTTGCTACTTGATATTGAGATTGAAAAAACTACTTGCAGGTTACGCAAGGAAACTAGATTGGCTTGAAATAATAACACAAAAGAAGGGATTAGAGAAGAGCAGTTTGTAGATATGGAACAACACGAGGAGGGGCTGATGGCACATCCTGAAGAGAGAAGAGAGTTGACTATGATGGATTTGACTATGAGGCACAATAATAGACCCATGCCTCCCATTATAAGGCCGACGATCACAGCTATGAGTTTTGAGATTCCTCACAGTATTACATCCATGGTGAGAGCATCTCAGTTTGGAGGATTACCTTTGGAGGATCTGAAAACCCATTTGGAGGCCTTTCTGGATATTTGTGATCTGTTCAAGCATAATGGAGTGTCGGATGATGCAGTGAGATTAAGACTATTCCCATTTTCTTTAAGGGATAAGGTTAGAGCATGGTTGGCCAGTTTTCAGTCAGGATCGATTACTAGATGGGATGAGATGATGAGATTATTTCTGGCTAAATTTTTCCTCCTGTCAAGGTTGCAAAGATGAAGAATGAGATCACTTCCTTCACGCAATATGAAAATGAAAGTTTATATGAAGCATGGGAGCTATTTCGAGATATGTTGACACTGTGAGTTCTCAACATGGCAACAAGTTAACACTTTTTATATAGGAATGACCCCATCGACCAAGAGTACCATAGATGCTGCAGTAGGAGGTAGTTTAATGCGAAAAATGCCAAATCAGGCCTACAGGTTGATTGATGAGATGATCACCAGTAGCTTTCAGTATCATTCAGATAGGTATCCTAAACGACCCACAGGAGCTCTTATAGTAGACAATACAGTGGCTTTATCAGCTCAGATGGATGTTTTGACAAAAAGGTTGGATAATCTGATGCACAATGTGAGAGGAGGAGTTAGTTCTTCATTGAGGAGTTATGCCATATGTGAGCATTGTGGTGGAGATTTCCATGCATTTTCTGAGTGTCAAGTTGGGAATCTTTTTGCTCAAGAGACAAAAAATGCCCATTATATGGGAAATTATAACAGACAGGGAGAGGATCCATATTCTAATACCTACAACCTAGGGTGGAGGAATCATCCAAACTTCTCTTGGTGGAATGATCAGATGGCACAACCACAGTCATCCAATGTCTAGAGACAGCCACCTCTAGGTCTCAAGGCTCCAATTCCTGTGCCACCGGAGAAATCCAATCTCAAAGAGCTACTCTCGAAATACATCTTCACCACTGAAGTTAGGATGCAGAATCAAGAATCTTCTATCAGAAACTTGGAGAATCAGATGACCCAGATTGTAGGTCTGTTGAAGGAAAGACCTTTGGGTTCATTGAGGCCAACCAGAAAGAACATGCAAAGGCAATTTTATTAAGGAGTGGTAAACAACTTGAGGAAATTAAGAAGAAGCAGAAGGATAAAGTAGTTGGAAAGAGTGAAGAAGAAGAGAGTTAGAAGGGTAGCAAGAAGGCCAAGGAAGCACCAGATGCAAAGGAGGATCATCCAAGGTTATTTGCTGACCCCATCACACATCCGGTAAGACCTCAAATTCCTTATCTTCAAAGGTTGAAAGGTACGCAATTAGAAATATTTAAAAAAATTGCATATAAACATTCCTTTTATTGAGGCCATAGTACAGATGCCTTCTTATGCTAAGTTTTTGAAAGAAATATTGTCTAATAAGAGATGGCTTGAGGAGTATGCCACGGTGAAGCTGAATGAGGAGTGTTCGGCTATATTGTTGAAAATGTTTCCATCGAAGCTTAAGGATCCAAGGAGTTTTACTATTCCTTGTGTTATTAGTGATTTGCTTATAGATAGGGCTTTAATAGATTTGGGTACGAGCATTTACTTAATACCTCTTTCTGTTTTCAGGAAGTTAGGATTGGCGAAGCCTAAACTCACCACTATTTTACTTCAACTGGCAGATAGGTCTATTACTTATCCGAGGGGAATCATTGAGGATGTATTGGTCAAAGTTGAGAAGTTGATCTTTCCGGTAAATTTCTTAGTCCTTGATATGGAGGTAGATTGAGACATCCCTATCATTCTTGGGAGACCTTTCATGGCCAATTCATGGACCATCATTGATGTGCAATGTGGGAAGCTCATCTTGAGACTTCAAGATGAAGAACTAATGTTTGATGTGTTCAATGCTATGAAGCATCCTTCTACTCTTGACTCTTGCCATTTTATTGATATTTATTTTTCTGATGCTGATAATTCTTCTATTGGTTGTGTAGATTTATTGAAAGGGGAAGCACAAGGAATGATCAAAAAATTAGGGGAAGAATTACAAGAAGAGTTGCAGGATATTGGAGTTGAGTTGGAGTAGGCATATTGGACACATTATAGAGGATACGAGCCTCTCCAACATCCAGCCAAGCTATTTCCGAAGCCTTCAATCAAAGAGTCTCCTTCTCTTGACCTTAAACCTCTTCTGAATCATTTGAAGTATGTTTATCTTAACCCACTTGAGCACTTACTAGTAATCATGTCTTCTTGTCTGCCAGGTGCCATAAAGGAGCAACTATTAAGGGTACTATGGAACCACAAGAAGGCCATTAGGTGGTCCATTACAGATATTAAGGGTATAAACCCTTCCTTTTGCATGCACTGCATTTTCATGGAAGATGGAAGCAAGGCAATCGTGCAGCCCCTGAGAAGACTTAACCCAAACATGAAGGAGGTAGTGAAAGATGAGGTAATAAAGCTTTTAGATGCAGGTATTATCTACCCCATTTCTTATTCTTATTGGGTTAGTCATGTGCAGGTGGTGCCAAAGAAAGAAGGCACCACTGTGGTTGAAAACGAGAAAAATGAATTAATAACCACTAGGAAGGTAACTGGGTGGAGAATGTGCATAAATTAAAGGAAGTTGAATGATGCCACCAGGAAAGATCATTTTATTTTACCTTTCATTGATAAGATGATTGAGAAATTAGTTGGACATGACTTTTATTGTGCCTTAGATGGATATAGTGGATATTTGCAAATTTCGGTAGCCCCGGAAGATCAGAAGAAAACAACTTTTACATGTCCTTATGGTACATTCGTATATAGACGCATGCCATTTGGTTTATGCAATGCTCCAGTTACATTTCAAAGATGCATGATGTTTTTTTTTATATGCTTGAATCTTGCATTGAAATTTTCATGGATGATTTCTCTGTGTTTGGTACTTCATTTGATGCATGCTTAGATAACTTAGAGAAAGTCTTGATTAGGTGTGAAGAGACCGTTTTAGTGCTTAATTGGGAAAAATGTAATTTCATAGTCCAGGAGTGTATTATTTTAGGTCACAAGATTTCTAGCAAGGGTATAGAGGTAGACTCGGCAAAAATTGATACCATTAAGAAACTTCCATCACCAAACAACGTTAGATCCATTAGAAGTTTTTTAGGCCATGCCGGTTTTTACCGTAGGTTCATTAAGGATTTTTCTGAAATTGCTAGACTTTTGACTGTGTTGCTTGAAAAAGATGTTGTATTTGCTTTTGATGATAAATGTTCGGCCTCTTTTTAATTGTTAAAGGATATGCTTGTGACTGCACTTATTTTTATATCTCCTGACTAGTCTCTTCCTTTTGAATTAATGTGTGATTCAAGTAATCAAACATATTTATGTTAAACTTTATAATAAAACTATCAATTATATTCCAATTCCTAATACATGTGGAAAAATTAGGTGACATAATTTGATATTTTATGCTAATTAATCATTCAAATATAATAAAAATTATTGTGTGATAAAATTTATTATACAAAATAATTAACTACAATTAAATGCCTCGACTCTTTATATGATTAAGTACATAACTATATAATTTTATATAACTTAGGGTTGATATAACTGAAACCTAATAATTAATCACTAAAACATGTTATACCAAAATATATTCACAATCCAAAATACAGACATAATAATTATGTGGATAAAAATTGATAAACTAATTCATTTTGAACATTTATACAAATATAATTTCAACACACAATAAATAAGAGTATCATCTTCAGTTCAGTTAACAGAGACTCACTATGTGCCCTATGTGGGTATGAGTTTGAGCCTCAATCATTGCATCAGAATTTGCTTTTAAATCAACACACAAAACGACGCCGTTTTTTGAAAAGGTCTTCTTCAACCTTTAATAGGGTCATAATGACACCATTTGTGACCCGTCAAATATCAAACTAAACCAGATCATAAAACATCACAAAAATTGATTTTTTAAATGTAAAAACACTTCAAACTACTTGATTAAAGACTTGATTTTTTAAATGTAGAAACACTTCAAAAGACTTGACTAAAGATTTTCTTCTTCAATCGGAAGAAAAACTTTCAAAAACAAGTCCAAAATGAATTTTTGAATTTTTTCCAAAATTCAAAATTTTCCAAAAATTAAAACTAGACAGAGGTTATTGTGCTCTGATACCAAACATAACACTACAAGAAAATCATAGAATAGCATCAAAATTTTACCGACAGAATAAAAACTATAGCTATTTACCAACAGAATACAAATGACAGTCGGTAAATACATCATCAAAGTTTAGATATAGCGATGGAAACAATTGTCGTTGGGAAAACTGGAGGGAAGGAATTTCGCACGAAATCTCCGACGACATATAGCGACGACATAACCATTATCATTGGTAAAAATTGCAGGAATACTTCCTGCAATTAAATAGCTTCGGACATTTATCAACGAAAAATGTTTTGTCGGTGAGTTTGGATCAGTGTCTGTTATTTATCGACGACAAGGAGTTCGTCGATAAACTTGATATCAAGTTTACTGATGAACAATGTTTTCCGTCGCAAAATTAAGCAACAAGACGTCCCGGTTAAATATTTGATGAATTTAAATACTAACGGAATTTAAATTTTGTCGGTAAATGTCGACTGGTTAATAAATAAAATGATGTCGTTTCAATCTTCTTCTTTAAGTTGACAAACACCCTACCCTATTTTCTTCTTCTTCTCTCCTTCGTCGGTTTCCTCTGGTTTTGGGCGATTTTTTGATCTTCCACCGTCGTTTTTTGAGCATTTTTTGGCCCATCATGCGTCGTTTTCACGTAAGCTCTCTATTGGGTGTATTTTTCTCCAAAAAATGCATGTTTTATACATAAATTGTGGGTGTTTGGGTGATGGATTTTTGTGTGATTATTGTTGTTGTATGCCATTTTTCGTGTCATTGTTGGTTGATTTATTGTTTATATGTATTATTGTTAGTAAATAATGGAAAATGCATTTGTTTTGTGATTATTTAGAGATTATACATATTACCTATGAAGTGTTCGATAAAATGCTCCTTATGATTGTTGGAATGTTTTGTTGTAATTGTTGTAATAAAAAATTTTTGTAATGCTTAATTTGAAGTGTGAATTTGAAAATTTGACATTTAAATCTGAGTTTTATAATGGATCGGGTTGATTTAACTCACTAATAACTTTTCGGATTATGGACATCCTATTGACATCCGTCGGCCTAAGAGTTTTTTACCATTCCTACCATTGAGGAGTGTGCAAAGACCATAATGATATATATTATTAGTATTGTTATTAGTGATTTAATAATATATATTTATATTATAATTATTATGATTATGATTATGATGATTATTATTAAATTTATTATTCTTAATCAAGTTATTGTTAATATTTTTGTTATAATTAATGTAATAATGATTTTTATATGATGTATTATTATTATTATTATTATTATTATTATTATTATTATTATTATTATTATTATTATTATTATTATTATTATTA
>JANZXR010022783.1:0-15186 GCA_027575705.1 Erythroxylum echinodendron
TATGAATGCTTGCATATGTCACTATTCACTTATACACTCCTATTCATAGCAATTGGTGAGGGGATGTTACAATATAAATATAGTTAATTAATTATTTATCAGTGTATTTATACATAAAACTAACTCAAATGATTATTAAACACAAAAACTAGTTATTACAACAACTAGTTTCTAGCCCTGTTTAATTAGCAAGTCTCCTATTAGATACCCAAAATCAAATTTGTAATTTTTGAAATGCCTCATTGGTTAGTCAACTTAAGCCCTTGGACTAGCCAATGATCTGGTTGGTACTACATTACCCATTCTATTTCTTTTTTAATTATGGGCTAAACTTAGGGATGTCAAAAATGGCCCAGCCTGGGTTGACCAGAGCCTGGCCGTTACTTCCAAAACGACATCGATTTGGAAATTTTTTCTTAAAAATAAAAATGTTGGGCCAAGTTTGCCTGGCCTACTTATGGCCCGTCAGGCCATAGCTTGGGCCATGAGCCTCTTAGCTCGTGGTCAAGCCAAGCCACAAGCTGATCCATCTCGGCCTGCTGGGTCATGACCACCATGGAACGGGTTTGGCCCCGGCCTGTTCCGCCCATTGACAAGCCCAGCTAAACTAGCCAAATCAAACTCTTAGTCCATCTGAATTCTTACATAAACTAATCTTCAAATTTTTTAAAAAATATCAATTCTTAACACTTCATGTTTTAAAAAATTCCAAAACATAAAAAATTAATTTAAAACCATTTCAAAAGTTCCACAAATTTTGTTTCGAAGATTAAGACATTTTCTTTAAAATTCAAAAGAAAAAATTGTCTTTATGAAAGGCTTTATACGTTATTGCCTTCATGTGAATGATCACATAATAATCGAGCTTGAAAAACCAAAATAAAATTATAAGAAGAATTACAATGATTAGTACAAATGTAATGACTTCATTTATTTTTGCTTTTAGTCTATTTAACTTGAATTTTCTTGAAACTTACTTCATTTATATTCATTCTTTATTTTTCTCATTTTATTTATCTTTTCATTGCTCAATGGTTCGATTATTTTTGATTATTTTGCTCTTCTATTGTACTTTATATTCCACATAATATTTGAATTTTATTATAATTAAACTGTTAACATCACTAGAAAAATTAATATTAATAGCAATATATTTTATTATCAATGAAATTATAAGTGAAGAGTAATCTAATAAGTATATTATAAGTTGAATAAATATAAATGAAAATTAAGTTATATGTATAAAAGTTTTATACATGACAGCGCGTCGTAACACTAGTCAAAATAAAAACTAGACTATTACTATAGTAGTGGTGAGTCTAGGTCGAACTCACAGAGAGTGTGTGTAAAGTTATTTAAATTAACTTAGTCGATGTTGAGGTCTAAGGGGCTTTTGGTTTTAGAAATAAGAAAATAAAATAAAACTAAAATAACTAACAAAAGCAATGTAAAGAAAATATGTAAAAAAATGATAAAAGTGGAGAATTTGGTACGGACTTGGTTCTTTAGTTCAATCTCGGCCTACACCCTAATTAAACATATTTTATTGATTTGTTGTTCTTAAACCTCTCCTAGCAACTATTAATCTTGGGTTAATGATTAACCCGGGTTGTTCATTATGTAGTGTTTAATCAAGATACGATCGTTAATTAAACCCAACTATCAAATAAACTAGGATACGATATCTAGATTCAATTAGGTACTAGCATTACTTATTAGAAAAACTGATTAATCAATGCAATAACTACATACGATGCGTCATTTAACATAGGTTATGTTATTCCTAATGACATAATCATTAGTTGCTATACATGAATCTCAACATAACAATTACGGATTTTATCGAAATTCTGGCAATGAGTTTGCAAATAAATGATTCAATGAATGTATTAAGATCATCTTTTCACAATAACTAGTAGATTCATAGATAAATAACTGAATAATAACAAGAGTACAATTATCCATACACAAAACACAAATCCATTAACATAGGATGACACAATCAATTTCTAATGAGAGAAAGAAACAACTAAAACAAAGAAAGAGTGCTTAACCGGGTCACTGACTTTGATGTTGCCTCCAAACTATCATCAGGAAGGTACCCCTCCATGAGTCTCCTCATGGTGGAGAGCTTACCTCCATCTTCATGTTCTCCTGAAGCTCCCAAAGTTCCCTTTCGATTCAGCCCAAAGAAAACCCCCTGAAGAACCACTCTCCCTCTTTACTACTACGCCTCCTACGCTACTGTTATGTCTTATTTTCTGAATTAATTCTTAGTCCACTGTCACTGTTCACTCCTCTTTTAAAACTTATGACAACGCTTGAAAACATCTACATTTCATAGATGTCGGTATGAAACATAAACGTGAGACATCTACTTCCTTGCTTCCACTGTCTTTCCTGCTTTTGCGTTTGTGTTTTGATGCTCCTTCCCAGCTGTGTGTCATCGTCTGGTACTCTACTGTTGCGCTATCATTTGATCATATGTTGCTTTCTATCTTATGTAACGCCCCATTATCCCATATTAAGGGTTAGGACCCTAGAATATAATAATGAGAGATTAATGAGAAGTTAGAAAGTGCTTTTCATGTTCATGCATAATATGACATACACACACATGTGAATATTAATGTTTGCACATTAAAATGATTGTACATGAATTCATTGACATTTTTTGTGTATAATTGATTTATAAATGTGATTTTTGATATGAATTGTGGTTTATATTTATTGAAAATTGAATTGGTGTGAATAGGTGTTGATTTAAAATTTTTGGTGTAATTTAGAAAATTCCTAAATTTTTGGGTAAATTTTGAACTAGGAAAAATGCCAAGTAATAGGTCAACGGATAAATGGAAATAGAATTAAAATTCATATGGCAGTAGAAATTTTGATAAATGACAATTGGAGTTAATAACCTATGTCGTTGAGATTTGGAGACAATTGGAGTAGAAATTGGAGTTAATTGGGCTAGTTAATGAAAGAGTCTAATCCAAACTAATAGAGATAGGACATGTGGCAATTGACATGTGTCACTTGCCAAACCATGTCCTTATCCTAAGATGGTTTTAATTAATTGGACGACCATTAAATGGTCTTGTTCCTTACTTTCTCTTCTTCTCTTCGTGGCGTCCTTCTCCATCTCTTGTCTTTTTTTCTTCATCTCCTATGACACATATTCACCACCCTCCACGTAAGCCTTGCTTTCAACATTCCTTACTACCATCATTTCATTGTCTCTTTCATTTTTCACTAAAGACCCAACCTTCCACCTTTGAATGATGATGTACTTGGGTTGTATGGAAAGCTAGGGTTAAGTGTTACTTGAAGAGTTTGAAGATTTTGAAGCTAAATCAAGTAAGTTATGCTTTAATCTTCATGGGTATTATTAAATGGAACATGTATGATGAGAAATTTAAAAATTGATCATGAATTTTATATGTGTTTTAACGTGGTGTAATTTAGTGATAAAGAGATTATGCTCTAAATTGTAGTGAGTTAATGCTATTCATGAATTGTTTGGTGAAAGAATCAATTATGATAATGAATCAAGAGATGAATGATGATGAAACAAGGAAGTTGAAGTATGTTGATGTGAGTGTGTGGATAAAGAGATAAATAGAGTTATGTCTTACTTTGTGTTAAGATGAATGATAATTCATAAGTTTAAAGCCAAATAAAAGGCTAGTGTATTGTCTTTAAATGAGAAAAAGTAGGATGATAGTTTGGAGATAAGGAGGAGTTGAAAATGAAGTTAAATGTGTGCTAGAATATGTTAAATGGAGTACTTTCATTGAACATGCATCTATATTTTGGCCATATCTTGATCTGTAGATATCCAAATCAAATGTATTTTGATTTACAGTAAACTAGAAACATATGGATACATTTTTTATAAAGGAATCAAATTTGAAATCTATCCTTAAGAGCCTTGAATTTTGGCTTAACCTTGAGCATTATGTTCTATTGAGTTATGAAAATAGTCTGTAGTATTTTGATTATAACGTTCATGATAATAAACCAAAATGCATGAATTTGATATCATTAGAAACCTAATACATATAGGAACATTTTATTAGAAGAATATGTGGCTTAAAAACCTCATTTGCTAGGTCATAATGGTCATACAATACTGACTTAAAAAATTTTCCTTAGAAAAACTGGAAAACTATAGGATAAGTGGAAGAATTGTTTCTGTCACAATCGTGGCAGGGGATGCCACGATCATGGGCAGTGATTTTTTATACAAATGTTTTGATTATGCAGTGGTTAAACCAATTAAGGATGAGGTATATATTTATGATGCTTTAGGACTTAATTGGGGCTTAAAAGGAATATAATTTTGATGTTAGAAAGGTTAGTTAAATGTGTGATAAGTTTTGATTGATTTGATGTTATACTTTAAAGAAAAGGATGTTTGATGTCAATGCATCTAATTTGAAATGTTTGGAGTGTTAAATGAGGACCTAACATAATGAATGAATTGTTTGATGCCTTATGAATGAGATATACTATGGAAAGAGATAGGATTTCATGAATGATGAAATTAAGTTGAAAATGATGAATCAAAGAGTTGAATTTTGTGGAGTTAATATAATCAATATGGTAGTTGAATTAGTACGAAGTGAGGTCATATTAGAGGAATGAATTCGGAAAATTTTGGTGTGAAATGGATGTGAGGATATATATTGAATTCATGCAGAAAAGAAGGAAGAATACGTTTCTGTCACGATCGTGGCCTAGCTAGAAAGAGTTTCTGTCACGATCATTGCAGGAGCGCTAAGATTATGGCTAGCTCCAAAGGTTTCTGTCACGATCGTGCTGTGTAAAGAAAAAGAGTTATCTTTTGAGTAAAGTATGAACCAATTAATGTTATGGTGTTCCCATATAAGGTATTTAGGCTTAAATGGGTTCTTGAATGAACCTAGTTGATGTCGAATATGGAGTTTAAAGTGGACAAAGATTATTAGAGATTAAAGAATCATTAAAAGGTGTTGTTAATTGATTATAAGATGTGTACTAAGGAAAATATGCCCAGAAATTTGTCATTAAACATGCATTATACATGACATATATACATGTGCTCATGATCAAGTATTCATATGAATGTGCAACGTAGTAATGGTAAATGTATATGTTTGCATATTATAGAAGAGCATATTGAGCGACCGCTTCCAGACGTTGCCGAGACTTTAAGACAATAAGCTAATGGGAGCAAATTGTGAATAACCTAAGATGGTCTCACTTTGATTGTTTGCTTGTTAAATTTCTTATTAAATTATTATGTGATGTGTATGCACTGATTCCGGACCTTGAATGTCTGAGGTATTTGATGCATGATTACCATATTTGGAAGTGCTCATTGTATGTGAACATGATGAAATAAGTGATACTCAATTTGTATGTTAAATGCCGGAAGGTCCGATGATAAATATGAATGAGAAAGAGAACATGAACGTGACTGAATAAGTATGATTGATTGAATATATGGGGTGCACACCATTACATGAATACATGAAAGATAAAGGCAGTTGTAACCTAAGTTGTCAGTGAAAAAGAGTTTAAAGCTCAAACCTTCGTGGTAAGAGCCTAAGGCTAAATGTATAAAGAGCCCTGTATCCCCAGTGGATAAAGGACAGTATGATAGAGCACGATATCTACAATAGATGCGGGACAGTCAAAAAGGTACTAAGTCACAACAACAAAATAAAATATATGTTTTAAATGATTGCAATGTATTATTGAATTAAGTTCAATGAGAAATGTGAACATTATGTACAAAGTGTATTATGATGTTTTATGTTGGTGAATGAAATAATGTGAACTATATGACTTATGAGATTATTTTGAATTGATCTGTTATGTGATATGGGTGAACCATCGAGGATGGTTACTCAACTGAGTTCGTAAAACTCAACCAAATTGTAACGTTGACATTTTCAGGTTCGAAAGAGATGATATATCTTCTAAGACAACTTATAAGAGATTTAGTACTGCTTTTGGGATAGAAGACATGACTTAAAGGTCGGTCAACTGGACTGAAGGACTTAGACTAAAATTTTTGTGAAATTCCTCATGTAAGTAGCATGTTTTGTAGACAGAGTTGTAGACTCTGATAGGTTATTGATATTGCATATATATGGATGACTTGTAAAGCTACAATGCACATATTGTTTATGAAATGAAATGAGGAATTTGGGGTTTAAAATGATTATGATATTTATGGTTTTAATTTATGATGCCATAAGTTTAGTGAAAGTGATGTAGTTGACGCACCGCTTCCGTCGACATGTGCACATACGTTTGAAGGGCATACATGTCCGTGTTGGATGGGGGTGGGATGCTACATCTTACGTTGCGTTTCACCTTCTACATGCATCTATTATCCAGCCAACTTTTACTTATGCACTGCCGTATTGGTGTTCTTTTTTGTACATTAATTTTCATACGTCCTTTTCTTCTTGTTTTCATTTTTCTTGTGTTTTAATTTTCTTTTTCTAGCTCCATAAAGACAAGTGAAAATTAAGATTCAGAAAATGGCCTAAATAACAAGCTTTCAACTCACTTTAACTTCTTTGATTCTAAATTATGCCTAAAATCACATATGAGTAATGTGAGTATCTTAATTAATTATATGTGAATAATCACTAAGCGTTACAAAATAATTTTATAATCAATTAAGCAGCTATCAATTTTGCCTACACTTAGTTTTTGGCTATCCTTGGGCAAAACATTAAAATTAAGCTCAAAGACTTAAAAATATTTATTCAATTCCCATATGTTCCAAGAATACATAATCATAAGCAAAGATGAATGACTTTTAAAAATTATAGCAAGAACTTAACATTCCAAGATTTTACTTATGATCAATCAACATTTATTACCTTTAAAAACCGAGCAATCTAATGGTTGACTCAGAAAATGTGTTTAACTAAAATATATCTATGGGTACACTCAACACCATTCATAACATGACAATCCACAACTTTGCATATCATTTCATTTCTCCACCACTAAAGGTCACATGCAAAATTTTGAATCAAAGGACTTTTCAAGGTTGTAATGTGGATAAAAGTAAGGTGAGATGTATTTTGGTCAAGTAACTTGAAAGCTATTAAGCTAGGGAAACAAAGCAAAACTTAATGTGACATCAAGTGAACAAGTTAACACTCGTCAAAAAACTAGGTTTCGTCAGCTATGACAAATGCTACATTTATATTTCATAACCTAATTCAACTCTCAAACATAAATCACATGAAACATATACCAATCTGGAGGAATCACTTACACAATTGATGACAATACATTGAAACCACAAAAGAGCTAACCTTTTAAGCCAACATCTACCTCATATTCAATATACTCCAATAACATATTGATTACAACTTCAAGAGGATGCATTAATCATAACAACTTTTCATCACATATGCAATTCCTCTTTTATACATTTATTTAATCTTTTTTCCTTTTTCTTTTTCTTTTTCTTTTTTCTTTTTTTCTTTTCCTTTATTTTCTTTTCTGTTACAAAAATTAAAATAAACTACATCAACATGGGAATTTCAATGATAAGACATAAAATAATAATCCCAACATTATAACCAATCCACACATATGCATACCCCCATATTTATAATTTTGTACTTTCACAAACTCAAAAATCAACAAATGTTTCCCTAGCTTCAAGGCTTGGGAAGAACATTTGGTTAGGTTAAAGCAATTAAGGCTAATACACAAAGAAAAGGCAATTAAGGCTCAAGGGGGCTTATCGGAAAGGAAAATCATATAATGGGTAGGCTATTTGGCTAATGTAATTCGAAAACGTAAAGAATTCCTAATCATATCCATGTTAATGCATATGATAAAAATGTAGTCTAGAATAGAAATTCAAGGCAAAATCATGATCTGCATATCATGAAAGTCACATATTATCAAAAGAAAATGAGACTGATATGAATGTGTCAGTCTTATAAGGTTTAAAATCTCACCGACTTTATCTACCACTAGTCACTATTCCTTTAAAGATAATGCACATCGACCAATCATAAAAGTAAAAGTACATGTTAAAGTTGCTATCAAATTCTCTAGTCAACTCATTCTCTAATCATGACTATATAGTCCTAGAAGTAATAAAAAATGAGAAAATGTTTGTTTCGTTGTTGTATTCTTTCTCTCATTTTAATTGAAAACTTAAAACCAGCAAAACAACAAACAAATATAAAAAAACTAATGCGAAAAAGTAAAGGAAAAGAATTTTACTTTCGTTGGGTTGCCTCTTAAGAAGCGCCTTTATTTAGTGTCGTTGGGTTGACTCCTTTTTCTCCTCATGTGACAAAATTATAATCTTCTGGTGGCACATGCGGTTCCTCCATGCGAGGTTCCTCCGAATAGGGCCTTAGTTGTTCATCATTTCCATTCAGTGTCTACCCTATCCTTAGACTTTCGATGTCTACTAAGTCCATGATTTCTTGAAAGATCTTGACTGTCTCTTTACCTTTTTCTTCTCTGTTTGGTTCCTTTAACATGTTAGGTAAAGGTAAAACGTTAGTACTAAAAATAATTACGAACTCAGTACTTACCTCTGAACTAAAAGATATGTATTTTTCTACTTCGAGCTCCTCCTCTGCTTCTTCCACACAAGCAACTCCTTGAGTATTACACTCAAGATTCTCAAGCTCTTCATCACTTTGTAAGATTTCCACACTTACGTCCATAAGGTATGCCTCGGATTGATATGATTGCTCCTCTTCCATTTGTGATTCTAGATGTTTGATCCTCACTGCAATTTCAACCATTTGGCTGGACAAGTTCTAGTTTCTAAACATTATATGACTCATATCTCTCTAGAACTGTTGCAACTACTATCGTAGGCTTTATTAAAATTAGAGATTATTAAGAATCACAACATTCATCAATTCTTCCAAAGATGTACTTGAGTTTTGTTGGCTCTCCATAACTTGGAAACTAGACCAAGATAGCCTTTCAGCCTGTTAGAATTGTAGGGTATTCTGTTGAAGTTTTTGCATACTCTTTTGAAGCTGCCACATACCCTTTTGAAATTGAAGATGGCTAGCATTATAGGTCTTGTTATAGTCGTCCAGACGTGTACCTAAGTTATGATAAGAAGCTTCTGGTCCATACATGAATTGCTATGTGTCATGTAAACTATCATAGAGGTAATTCTGATAGTTATCCCATACATAACTAAAGTTAGGTTGATCAGTCCAACCTTGGTTATAGGATTGAGAAGAGTTAAAGAAAAATTACTTCCATCCATGATTTTTTTTATAAATCACAAACACGAAATAGAATAAAGAAAGAATCACAAAATAATTGAAAAGAAACCAATTACAAACAAATTTATGAAAACATGAATTAAATTACAAAAAAAATAAAACACCACACTCCCAAGCAACGATGCCAAAATTGATAGCGTGTCTTAACGCTAGTCAAAATAAAAAATAGAGTATTACTATAGCAGTGGTGAGTCTATGTCGATCCCACAAAGAGTGTATGTAAAGTTATTAAAAATGAAATTAATCATTGTTTAGGTTTATGGGTTTTGGTTTTAGAAATAAGAAAAAAAAATAAAGCTAAAATAACTAAAAAATAATGTAAAGAAAACATGTAAAAAATGACAAAAGTGGGGAATTCGGTAGGGACTCAATTCTTTAGTTCAATCTCGGCCTACTCACTAATTAAACATATTTTATTGATTTATTGTTCTTAAATCTCTCCTAGCAACTATTAATCGTGGGTTACTAAAACTTGAGTTTTGCCTTAGGTAGAGTTTAATCAAGATATGATTGGTAATTAAACCTAACTATCAAATAACCTAGGATATGATCTCTATATTCAATTAGGTAGTAACATTACGAATTAGAAAAACCAATTAATCAAGGTAATAATCACATATGATGCATCATTTAACCTAGGTTATGTCATCCTTAATGATTAAGAATCATTAGTCGCTACACCTGAATTTCAACATATTAACAATTAAGGATTATATCAAAATTCTAGCAATGAGTTTGCAAATAAACGATTCAATGAACACATTAAAATTTTCTTTTCACAATACCCAATGAATTCATACACAAATAATTGAACAATAACAAGAATAAAATTATCCATACATAAAATCCAAATCAATTAACATAGGATAACACAATCAATTTCTAATGAGAGAATGAAACAATTAAAACAAAGAAAGAGTGCTTAACCGAGTCATTGGCATTGATGTCGCCTCTAAATTGGTGTCGAGAAGCTACTCCTCCATTGGTCTCCTCATGGTGGAGAGCTTACCTCCATCTTCGTGCTCTCCCGAAGTTCCCCCTCGATTCAGCCAAAAGAAAACCCACCAAAGAACCACTCTCCCTCTTCACTACTACGCCTCCTACGTTACTGTTCTATCTTGTTTTCTGAATTAATTCTCGATCCACTGTCACTGTTCACTCCTGTTTTAAAACCTATGATAGAGCTTGGAAACGTCTACATTTTGTAGACGTTGTCTACGTGAAACGCACATATAAGATATCTACTTCCTTGCTTCTACTGTCATTTCCTGCTTATGCTGCATCTCACCTTCTACATGCATCTATTATACAGCTAGCTTTTACTTATGCACTACCGTATTGGTGTTCTTCTTTGTCCATTAATTTTAATTTGTCCTTTTCTTTGTGTTTTCATTTTTCTCGTCTTTTAATTTTTTTCTTCTCACTCCATGAAGATAAGTGAAAATTAATCTTTAAAAAATGCCCCAAATATCGAGCTTTCGACTCATTTAATTTTAACTTCTTTGCTTTTGAATTGTGCTTAAAATCACATATAAGTCAAAGTGAGTATCTTAAGTACTTATATGTCAATAATCACTGAGTATTATGGAATAATTTCATAATCAATTAAGCACCTATCGATACATGTTTTGATGTTTAAGTTAAAAATATTTATATTATTTCATTTTCAAGTTTTTGGATCATGGAATGGCAATTATTTTTTAATGTGATTAAAATATGAAAAAAAAGAATGACATGGATAAAAATTAAAAAATATGAAGATAACAAAATTAATTATTGTGAAAGGTTAAAGACAACGGGAAACCTAAATCTGGAGGTCAAACAAAATAATGAACTAATTAAGCTGCAGATAGTAATTAAAAACACAACAATAAAAGAGAAAGAATATATCAAAAATAGATATTTATTAAAATGGAATAGTTTAAAAATTAATTAGCTTATTCCTCGATTTATTTATTTTACATAAATTTTATATAGAATTTTCAATTATGTATAGTTCAACTATGATTCAGGGAAAATAGAAACTAAATTATTACACAAAATTGAATTTCAATTTTCAAAAAATAAAAAAATTTAATTAAAAATAATTGACACATTACACACAAATAAATATATTGAATAAATTGTTTAAATAGTATCATTATTGCATACAACTGATAAAAGTATTTATAAGTTGTGCTAAAAATATTAAAAAATCTAAGTAACTTGTACAAATAAAAAATATTAATGCAAGACAAAAAAGCAACATATTTCGTTAATAATTTGACTCATTATTTTAAAAGATTATATGAATTTCCAAAAAAATATTATATAATTTAATATTTGAAAAGTCTCACTTTTATAGTTCCATTATGTCACTTTTTTCATCAAGAACACTGGATAAGAAAATGATGGGGTTGTTATGTCAAAAACAAACTAGAGGGTTTTTATGATTCATTCGAGGACGGACAGTAAAATGCACAACATCTGTGTTTCAAAGTGCAGCTATCACGTTGGCCATGGACTAACGAGAACCACGTAGATATGTATCTCTTAAATGACTGAGCTCTAAAGACAAGACTGTTGTTTATTAAATTAACACGTAGCACTTCTGCTACATTGATTAACATCTTGAGATTGATTCTTGTCTTAGAAGTTAGAAGCACCAATTGCATGGTCTCCATTATAAACATGTGATTGCAGGATAAGCACCCTTTATTTCCCGAAATTAACATATTTTATATTTACCATGAGTTACATGTTTCATACATAAAATATTTTGAAATTTATAAATCAAGCTTGACACTGTAAACGAGGAGTTGACCTGTTCAGTATGCTATTTTAAAGGGAAAATTATATTTTGCTATGATTTGAATCATTTCAATTAAAAAAACGCGCTTATATTAATAATAGGTATCAAAGAACTTGTATTGCATTCATATTTTAAAATGATTAATAAATTAATCTCCATTTTGGTGTCTACTGGACTTGGTAATGTGGTTGAATTGATTTAGATAGAAATGATGCGGACCGAATTAAGAATAAAAAACAATTTAATTGGTTGATTAGTTATCATATTAAAAAATATTATGAAATTAATTAGAATCAAAATTAAAGTGCTACGTAAGGTTGTTGTAATGGATAAATAGTGATTAAAATGTATAAATAATATTATCCATAAAACTTTGTGGTAAAGATTAAATAATCTTATAAAAAATAAGAAACATATTATATTTATAATAAAAATTTTCTCATATTATGGTTTAAAAAAAGAGCATACTTAGCTTTATTTTTGAAGATATTTCAAGGTTTGAAAACTGAATTAATAGATCTTTAGGATGTTTGATTAATTCTTTCCCTAAATCATAGTTTTGGAAACCACATCACTTTAATGAGACTTAAGTAAGGGTATGAATAGATATAATAAAAAGATGATAATCTTAAAGGAAATTTATAAAACCAAAATTACATGCAACTTAGTTCTTCACAATATAGGTCCTTCCTACCATAATTCCATTAGTACAATAGCTTTAACACTTTTTTTATTATGCTTGCAACATTTTTTTCGCAATAAACCTTGTAACAACAATAAAAGAATATTGGACTTGTTAAAATTCTTCAATGTAATCTAAGTTCAAGGAATCAAGAAAATGTAAATCTTTCAAGGTTCAAAATAATAAAAAGGCTTTCAAGAAAAATAAGGTAAAGGTTATTAATGTAGTTATAATCAGTGAAAGGATTAAGTCTCAAAAGTGGTTACTCCTAAAGGTTAAAATATAGTAGGATAACAATCAAAAAAATAGGCTAAAGCAATGGTTGAGTCTAAATGCCTTTACCATTTCAATGTTTCTAATTTAACAAATGTGGTATCAATATAAATAATAAAAGCCAGTTTTAGAATTATCCAACTATGTATGATAACACACATGAAAAAATAAAAGAGCATAAAATAGTGAATTATTTGCCCTTAGGCACAAAGCCACACAAAAGGACCTTATGAGTGTGAATAATATGCAATTTTTGTCAAATTAATTATCTCAATGATAACTAAATATGACTTATAAAAGCAAGTTTATTCTAACTTTCATTCTTTTACATACTAATTCAATTTAATAATCAATATAATTTAAAGTACTTTGGACAAACTTTAACTAAATTGGGATATCAATTAATAAGAATTAATAAAAAATTATAATGATATTAAGAAATCCCTTTCCCACACTTAAAATTGTATGTTGTCCCCAGTGTATGCAATTGAAGCACGTCAAAATAAAATAACAATAAAACACACAAAAAGAGAGAAGACTTGTGATTTATGCTTTCCTGAATATTAAGAATTATAGTGTTCTAAATTTGATGAATGGTCGATCTGATATTAGTACATTTATCCTTGCAAAAATATAAATAAAAAGGGATGAAAGATAAAAGAAAATAAATAATAATAATAATAAAGAACATGGAAATAACATAACATAAAATGACATTACACTAATGTTCAAACAAAAAAAATAATAAGGAAAATCAACAAATAATAATAGAAAGAAAAGAAAAATCAAAATAAAGCATCTAGGTTGTCTACATGTTAATCATCTCCCCTTAAGTCTAGTTTGTTTGTCGTTGTCGAATCCTCAAGTTTCAGAGCCTCATATTGTTGCAGAGATGAAGATGACGTGATTGCTGTAGAAGGTAGAGGTGGGATGAATATTCCAAGTATGTCCCAACATTTGCATTAATACCTCCTCAATCCATCTATCATAGGCTTCTTGTCTCTCCATCTTCTCTGTCAGCTTTGCTTGTTATATGTGAACTTAAATGTTCTTATGTACACGACCGTGTGACCTACTATGTAAATCTACACAGGCGTGTATAATGACCATATAGTTCTATATGAACTTGTGTGACAAATTTCTACAAATTTCACATGTACATGGCTGCATCTAGAGATTCTGTAGGTCTCTGGGACCATGTGTATACGAAAAAATAGCTTTAAAAACTCAAAAATTGGTCACTTAAAGTTACAAAATTTTAACATGTATACTATAAACACAAAATATGCAAAATCAACTCAGGATGCTTTATATACGTAAAACGCATCCAAAATTTAACAAAATCCTTTACTAAAACTAAAATGGAAACAAATAAAATGAAATAAAGCAATCAAATGGAATGAAAAATATCCTAATTCATAGGTTACCTCTTATGCAGTGCTTGTTTAACATCATTAGCTCGATGTACCCTTTATATTTACCATCAACCTAAGTCTATTATTATTGACTTGCTTTCAACACTTTCTCTACATAGTGGTTTAGTAGCCTGTGAATAAGTCATATGTTGTAAGATAATCATAAAGATATAATGTATTAAATCAATAAATCCAATTGACTCCATTAATGCCCTTTTTGATAACAAACTATTAATAAAATAAGAAATAATAATACTCCCTAAATCTTCAGTTGACTTAAACCATTTGTCTTGTTGGAAGTGAGAATTATCTATACTTAAGGTGACTACCAATAATTCATCAATATTTTCCTTATTTGGCTCCTCCTCTTATTTTTCCTCAATCATATTTGTCCACTCTTCTACTTTCTCTTCTTGGATAGATGCTTCCTCCTCCTTTTCTTCCTCAATTATCTTTTACAACTCTTTTACTTTGACAGGACCCGCCCTTTTTGGGCCGTCATGGCAATAGGGAATGAGCAGCCTTAACGTTACCAAAACTCGTAATAAGCCTAACTTTTCTATATTCTACTGAAAATCCAATGTGACATATTCATTTGTCTGGTTAATCCTTATACCTGCTTAATAGGTTATAAGAAATAAGGACCCAAGTCTGTAATTCTCACTTACCTTAACTACTTATCATTTGCCAATCTAAGATCATCTCCTATCATCAACTGACATCATTCTCAAT
>JANZXR010022793.1:0-15186 GCA_027575705.1 Erythroxylum echinodendron
TATTCTAATTCCTCTGATTAACACACTTGGACCCGTTTCTCTGGTCCGACCCGTTCTCTGGAAACGGGATGTTACACACACACACACACACACACACACATATATATATATGTTCTCAAAAGAACATTTTCATAATAAAAAATAAGTTTTCATTTGTGTAAATATTGTCTTACTGTTGACATCTAATTCATAATTGTGGTGCATGTGCTTATACTTGTTTCTTATTTCTTCTGTTCCATCCATATCATCTAGCCTTCTGTGTATTACAACCTTGAAAAGTCCTCTTGATTTTTGAAATCATAGTTCTTGTAGTGGAGAGGTAGAACTATTACAAGCTTATGGCAGAGAATGGGCTAAGCAAATTTTTAGAGTGAAATTATCCCAAAACAAGTGAGATGAGAGCAAACGCCTTACCTTGAGTGAAATCTCTTTTGCTCAATCTCTCGGATTAATTTCTTATAGTGTTTATTTTCTTAGCATTCTTTCAGTCTGCTTAGATTGATTTATGAAAAAGTGATTTTTGCCAATTTCCTTTGCTTAGATTGATTTCTGAGAAAGTGATTTTTGCCAATTTCCTACTTTTATTTTAAGCATGGTTGGAAATTTTCTTTTGCACTTGTGTCTCTTTGACTCTTAAAAACTTTGTCCAGGAGTACAAAGGTCTAAGTGTGGGGGAATTTGATTGAGTCCAAGTTTATTACATACATTGGCGACATTTTCATGACTTTTGCTACACTTTTTGACTCCTATCTCTAGCTTTTGTACTTAAATTGATTCTTGAGTGTGTGCTTTTATTTTATGTAATTTGAAGGTAAAAATTGTTACAAATCAGTATTCATTGCACTAATTAATTTTCTAAGAACAATTGATACTGAAAACTACCTTTTTTCTTATTGTAGGAGACTCAAGGAAAAGGAAGTCAAGAAGAAGATGTGGAATGAAAGAAGGCTGAAGTGAAGTCAACTAGGGAATGAGGCGCAACAGGAAGTTTGTGCGACAAAGTGGATTTGTCGCGGAGGCGAAACACATAAAATCCAGGCTCAACTTTCAGGAAAAGTTCGCAGCGGCGAAGATTAATTATTTTGCCGCGGCGAAGAAACCAGTAACAGAGCAAAACCTTTCAGGAAAAATTCACCGCGGCGAAAAGCACTACTCACACTCATGGCTCTTCCACTCCACTTGACCATCATCAATCACTTTTTTCCATTTTTCTATTTCCACATTCCTTATCTGCTACTGCTGCCATGATACTCTTGGTGGGTTTCCGGTTGTGAGTTCTCTTGAAGCAATGCTTAGCTAAGCACCATTTCCTCTTAAAGATGTAGCAATGGCTTGAGTTCAATGGGCTTCAAAGGTGAGTAGTTTGTTCATATTTAACTATATTGTTGTTAACTCCTTAGTTAGGATTTATGCTTTGTAGTTGGATTTTCTTGAATATAGTTTAATCAAGTGTTGAACAATGTATTGTGTTATTGGGTTTGTCGCTGTAGAACTTGGAGATTGAATATATGAAGTCTCATATATGTCAGTTCATGATTTTGTTAATTCTCTTTTATCTACCTAGTTGTGTTTGATATTAAGATGATACTTGATCACCAAATTGACCAATTGCATTAACTTACCCTTGGCACTCACTAAGATGCATTCAACAAGGTTTTAAGAAATGAAGTTCATTGATTAAAACCTTGGACTTAAAGAGTTCTTTAAGGTTTATCATTTGGAAACTTAGTGATTTTTACTCCCACAAAGATTTATTTTGAACTATGATAGCCAAAGCTCATTTTTCAAGAGGATTTTATCATATTTGATCATTGCTTTAACCTTCGATTTCTTATTTCCAAAAATCCAAAAATATTTTTTGCACACTTCCCTTTCAATTAGTTTAATTTTGTTAGTTCTTTAAATAACCAAAACCAAACCCCTTCCTAACCAATTTAGTTGAATTTCATGACCTTTAGGCTAGCTTAGATCCATTGCATTAGGTTCCAATTAAGTGAGACGACCTGAGGTTGCATTCTATATTGCAATCATTGGAATTCAATTTTTGATTCGACCTCCAAGGGTAAAATCGAAAGACGAAGCTGATCAATAATGAAGGCATAAAAGGCAATAGTTGTACCTTTAAAGCCTTACCTGGAAATAGTTTGAGGTATTAGAACAATGTGTAAATATTCTTCACCTAACCTGATGTTAGAAAGTGCAAAGTGTTAGATTTTTTAACATCGGCTATATTACTAATTTAATGTTCTAGCCTAAAAATGTTTGATGTTTGATGTACTAACCTAAACATGTTTGATGTACTAGCCTAAAGATGTTTGATCTTTCAACATTTGGTAAGGAAGATGAGTGATAAAATAGGATCTTTATTCAATGGAGATAGAATATTGGTTAGTATTCAAAAGGAGTTAAAAGAGGTAGCAATTGACTACTCTAAAAAATGTATCAGTATTTTACCTCCAATCCAATGATTAACGCAACTGTTAAGTTGTTTTATAACTAATCAAATTATTGATAAAGAGATAAAGATGTTTAATAAATCTATAATTCCAATTCTTTTTATTAACAATGTACATGTTCTACCATTCATGAACTTCATCGAAAATGAAAAAACCTAAAAGAAATGCAATTCACACTGATTGAAAAATAAAGGAAACCAACACGTTACTACAAAAGGCTAATCATCTCTTTCCATCCATAGAATTTAAGCTTTCCCTAAAAATTACAAAACAATGTAGAGAATTTGACAATTCTAACCAAGCTTCCATCACTCTTCCATCACCATCGGTAACCCATTCATGAACTTCAACAAAAACGAAAAAACGCACAAAAAAATGCAATTTAAACTGAAATTGGTAGTCACTGTATTCATTGCTTAATAACATTAATCCCAATAAGATCCTTGGAATCTATTATTGTTCAGGTCACAGATATTACAAAATTGTTCAGTTCACTAACAATTAAATGTTAAGTTTACATTTTGTCCTTTTCCTTTAAAGATGCAGTTTACCGTTGTTGGATTGGATTCACATGCATAGTAACAACTTCCTTCCTCTTTATTAATTTTTGTCTAAGGTTTAGGAGTCTCTAACCACTCCTTCCAAGTTGTAGATAAAATGCAAATGTTTGTTAAGTTTTACAAATTAATTAGTGTTTAGTAAGAATGCACATATTTAGCACTTACATTTAGTATTTGCAACCCTGTGGTTTCATTTGTGTATACCCCCATCCATTCCATCCATTTCTTGATCTTCCTATTTGCTTCTTGTTGAAGAGAAGAGTATGTGACATGCCTTTTTCTTGTAATTTTTGCTTGAGAATTTGGACTATATCTGCCAGCTGCCAACATTCTCAATCTGCTTCCATTATCTGCAACACCATAACTAGGCCCTCTTCTCCCTTTGGTTTGGTTCTTGATGGTGGCCTTTGAATATGTATAGATATTTGTTGTTTCTGAAACATCTCCAAGTGTTAGGAGAACAACTAAGGCTGTTACATTTGCGCTTCCACAGACATGAGCAGTATTTGAGGTGTTGGCAATACCTGAAGCAGTTATGGCACCAGTAAATATAGACATAGTAGCAGAGGCAGAGACAAAGGCAGAAGCAGAGGCTTTTGCTCTTTTTTTTTACCTTTGTTTCCCCTTTCATTGTTGGATGCAGATTTAGAGGCACTTATTGGGTTGTCAGTGTTTGTTTCAAATGTGGATATGTTTTCAGAGATTGAATGTGAGTTTGTTGTGTTTTGCTCCATATGGAAATCAGTAAACTGGTCTGGGTTCAGATTTTGAAACTGAGCTAGAACCTGCCTTTGATAACAGTGATATCAAAATAAAAAAACCTAGAAGATTACCACTACTGTGGAAAAGAATCTTAGCTACTATAAAAAGACAAAACAACTTAGAAATTACCTCTCGACCCTTCCAAGGACAACCTCTTTTATTGTGTCCTTCTATATGACAGTGGCTATATGTAATGATCATGCCCCTCCTAGACACGTGGTCAGCATTTTGCTTTTTTTTTTTTAAACTTTTGTATTCTTTTGAGACTCATCAGTGCCTTTTTTCCTAGATGTTTTGGGCCTACCAGGCCTTTGATTGAACTTTGATGCCCTAATAGTTTCTTCATTGCTAATGGACTGGTCCTTTATACCAGGTATTGGTTGAATTGCTTTCCTATATGCTTTGACATATTCAGTCTTCCATAAACAACTAGAAATGTACTCTTCAATATTAACCCTACCGTCTCTAATAGCATATATGGCATGTGCACAAGGAATGCCAGAGAGATTATATCTCCTATAAGAACATATTTTGTTTTGAAGCCTCACCATATATCTGTTCTGTCCATGATCAAGCCCATACCCTCCTTCTCCATTATGATGCACTGAACAATGTTGAGCAATCATGACACTCTTCTCAATTGCTTTCCATATTCTTGGCCCTAAATTACCTTTCCACGTGGTAGTCTCTTTCCTTTTTCTCACAATTATTTTCATCAATTCTATTTTAATATGCTCAAATAACCCTAAAACTGACATTTAGCTTGAATTAACTAGTGTATTATTGAAGGCCTTACATAAGTTATTATCAACCAACTCATTCATAGAATCTTCCCTCTAGAAAGCCCGTTACCATTGCTGAACTGGTGCATAACTCTTAATATCACCAAAAACTCAAAGTGTCCATATCTGGTTCTGAATGCACTCTTTGGTACATCAGCCTTTGCTATTTTTAATTAAAAATACCTTGACCTTAAATCTAGACTAGAAAATACTCGAGCTCCATCTAATTGATTGAGTAAATCATCTATTCACGGTACGGGATATTTATTCTTCACTGTCACCCCATTCAATTGCCTATAATCAATGCATAGTCTCAAAGTCTCATCCTTCTTCTTCACAAACAGAATTGGAGCTCCCTAAGGTGACACTCTAGGTCTGATAAAACCCTTATCTAAATACTCCTACAATTGAGTTTTAAGTTCTTCAAGTTCCACAAGTGCTATCCTATAAACAGGAATAGATATAGGAGCAGTACCTAGGATAAGGTCAATGGTGAACTCTGTTTCCCTATCTAGTGGTAATCCCAATAATTCAGTGGGAAAGATGTCTGGAAAATCTCTAACAACAGGATTATCTTGTAATGTCTACTAAACTTTGGTATCAGTCACATAGGCTAAATAAACCTAACATCCACTTCAAATCAGTTTATCATTGCTCATTGATGAAATCAATATGGCTGGCACTGTTTGACTAACACCTCGAAATATTAGTCTTGGTTAGGTAGTGTAATAATTTATCGCAACTTTATGAGCATTAAGCCAGTCTATACCTTAAATAAGGTCTATTTCTTTCAACTACATTACTACCAAATCGACTTTCAATTCAGCCTGGTCAATCTAAATAGTGCCCTTTACATACTTCTCTAATCGTTATAATACTACCTACTGAAGTACTCACCTCTAAGCCAAACTCCAACATCTCTCTCTCATAATGCAATTAAGATGCTAGAAGTGGAGTAATAAAGGAATGCATAGATCCTGGATCTAATAATACAAATGCCTCAAGATCAAAAACATATAATATAACTGTAATAACATCTAGGGAACTCTGTGCCTCCTGTCTAGTAATGAAAAAAATCTTGGCTTGAGATTTTGGTTAGTTACTCTGTACTTCAGTCCTAACATTAGGACCTGTTGAGATTGCTTTACCCCTACCTCTGCCTCTCTTTCTTGGTCCATTAGCTTTGCTCTGCTGGATATTAATCTCTATCACTGGTTATCCTCTCACTCTAGACCGTGCTCCTAAAGCTGCTGGACAATCTCTAATCTGGCGATCTAAGTAGCCACAATATAAACAAGCTCTCGTTACCTTCCAACATACTCCACCATGTCTTTTTCCACAATATTCACAACTAGAAATCTGTTGTGTCCATAAGTCTACCCTACAGATGCCTGGCCTCTACCACTACTAGAATGAGCAGAACTGCCTCTAGGTATAAACCCTAACTGCCTCGATCAAAACTGTGTTCGTGTTGGTCTATTATGGCATTTACTAAAGTTTTTGCTAGAGTTGGCTTGAAACTCACTATGCTTCTTAGACTGAGCTCTTATCTATACTTTCCTTATTCACCCTTCAGTAACTACTCAATCCGAATCAAAACAACTCGTAGTTCGGCAAAACTATTTAGATTTGTAATAGCTAATCTTATCCTGATTTCCATATTCAAACTATCCTCAAACTGCCTATATTTATCTTCTTCATTCAGGATCAGAATAGTAGCATACCCCGATAGTTTATTGAATCGTACCTCATACTCAGCTATAGTGAGATTTCCCTACTTCAGATCAAGAAATTCTTTCATCTTCCTGTCTAACTAGATCTTTGGCATGTAATTATATTTAAAGACCTTCAGCAAGTCCTCCCACATTAGTCTACAAGGTCGAGCAGAACTATCAAGAACTGTCTTCCACCACTGATAGGTTAGACCTTGAAGTAATGAGACTGAGTAGTCAAAACTCTCATCAGGCTCACCGTCCATTTGATCAAACACTCACTCTGTTCTCTCCATCCAATCCTCTACCTCGACATAATCTGTACTTCCATAGAAGTCTACAACCCCTTGCTTTCTAAGTTTATTATACCTTCTTTCATTTCAGGGAATCCCTGAGGTATTTGCTCAGATTGGGGTATAGGGGACTTTCTATTAGCTCCTATTGTCTCAAGATCAGCTGATTTTGCGACACGGTCTCCTATAGCAGATGACTTATAACAAACAATAATAGTGATCACTATTTCAAACCATAATCTATTACCAAATTTGTAACATACCGCTCCCATGGAGCATAATGGTGAATATACTAGAGGATATCCGAGGACTTACTATATGAAAATGATACATTAGGAAAATCAAATTAACTAAATAAAGACATCGAACATATGATAAGCATTCAAAACAGTCATTTCTTCTCATTACTATCATACACATAAAAGGTCATTTATGGCATTATATGATCAGACCTTTGAGCCATTTCCGTCCCCAAAATTTAAGTTCTAAACTTCTAGTATATTGTTTTGGTAGTTAGAATCCCCTTGAACTTGAAACAAAACAATGTTGCAATTTTGATAAGTTTGTAAACTCCTATCATTGATGCACTCATATAAGTGAAATCACAAAGACAAGTTATATCACAATTTATCACACTTCAACAAGTATATCATATAAGCCAGTGTTGCATATTACAACAAATTCTCTATTGACTTCAGCTATATTTCACTATTTCAAAGCAATTCAAGAAATCATTTCAATTCAATCATATGTTACATATGGGGATGCATATGTAAATGCACATGTGTTTTCATTCTTATTCTGTTTTGTTGTGACTAGCTGTCTATCATTGCAATTTGCTATCATGTACCCATTGTGGGTACCAAGTTCATTATTGCTTATACCTATTATGGATACTGAGTGCATGCTATCGAGCCTGAGGCTCTTTTTCATAATTCTAAGATCAAAGTTCTTTTCCGCACATCAGTTACTCTAGTCACAACTCCTTTATCTGATCATTCATTTTAATATGATGAGATGTATCATTTCATATGCTATGCTTTTATTACCTTTCATTTCGGTCTGCTTATGCCATATAACTGACTCCTCGGACCAAAGTCTGGCATTTATCAATCAGTTGTACATATATTTCACATTAAAAATACAATTCACCTAGAAGCACATATAAGTGAGTTTACACATCTAAGTTGACTCACAGTACACTCCATAAATGCTACTGGCTTGATGTTTCGGTAATGTCTGGATGTTGACGATCACCTTGTGCGTCTATCATCATGCAATACATACACACGTAGTTCAAAAATCACTAAGTTGTTTAATCATATAAATATACAATCATGTACGTGTATATGTGTCATGTTTCAGTGCATGCTCTATTAAATTTTCAGGTATGTATTCTTATGTAGAGATCTTGACTATTCAATTTATGCTTATACACCCTAAGACTACTCAAACAATATAGTTTGTATATTACCAGTTTGCAATCAGGTTTGTACCTTTAAGTTAGCTTGATTTACTCCAAATCCATCAACCATATATGAAAATCATCCTTGAACATTTTCATGATCAAAAAGCCTCTTATAACACACACACAATTCTTACTTTAAATCCGGAATTTCAGCAAGCTAAATCTATACATTCACCAAACTTTTTCCAGCAATATATATTCATTCATTTACCCAATTCTTATTCATAATTACCCCATTTTCTTCAATGCTCATTCATCCATACCTTATACACATTACTAATATCCTTAAGATCATGTTTGCAATAAAAGAACACATTTATTTCTTTAACAAATCATAATTTCTGGCTTTGAATACAACCACATTAAAACAATCCATTCTTTAGGTTATGACATCAATTGACTACATAAAATTATCAAGCTCTTAACAAACTAATCAAGCAACAATCTAGCTAACTCATATCCTTAATCAAGTCCAAATATATCAATTTAGAGTGACTTTTCTCAGCTGGTTTGATATGTACAAGTCCGAAATTAAAATTCTAGAATTTATCATCAACATCACTAATGTGTGTAACTTTACTACCTTCAATACTTCAAAAATCTTACAAGTTTAGAGACATTAATAACACCCAAAAATTTCCAGATTTCATGACCTTTAAAGTTACTTCATTTCAAGTTAATACAACTCCCATATTGGTTACACTAAGGCTTACAAAATTCTGCTCACTTATGTCATTAAAAACCACTTTTTACAAACACACCTACAACTCTAATTTTTCAGATTAGAAAACACCTTAATAACACCTGTCTTTAGCATGAATTCCTAATCAATTATACTTCAAATCCCAACTTAAATCATCCATACAACAGCCCATAAATTACTGTTTTCATACATGCAAAAATAGAACAGAAAAGTACTCATTCATTCTTCATTTTCTAGCATATCTTTAAAACCAACACCATATTCAATCCATCCCTAATTAGCGATAATAAAATTCAGATAACATATAACATAATCGGTCAGTATTTCACTCACTTGATTAGCTTGAATTCCACTTCAAATGTCAAGCTTGCTTAGCTTCACATGTAAGAACAATTCAATAACATTGAGGGAGTATGATGGTCTAGCCATGACCAGAAATGATAGCAGTATATGTCACAATGTTCTACCTCTATAGCTATCTTTATGAAGGATTTTGTATGCGTTTTGATGTGGTGATGTACATAACTAAGGAAGAAACTCAAAGATGTGGGTTATGTGTGGGTTTCTACAATGAGAGGGAAGAGATGGAGAGTGTACAGGCAAAAAATGACAACATAAAATGACCTAGGAAATGTATATGTGGTATAGTGTAAGATGAGTTTTTCTTGTTTTTTAAAGGACACTTGTCATGTAATTAAGCAAGCTACATGTCCTCCTTTTTGGTTACCAATTGTCATTTAATTTCTATGCCATTTGTCACTTCATTCTCTAAGGCATTTGTCACTCAGTTGATAGGTTTAGTCATCCTAAATTTCCATGCCACTTGAAATTTTTCCTAGGCTAAATGTACATATTAATTCATCAATCTTCCGATCGTGACAATTAACTCCAAATTACTAATTATAATCCATCAATTCTTTTTATTGGTAAACCAAAATAGAAGACATTAGAAAAGCACAATCATGTTATAATCATTTTGAAACTTTCATAACTAGGAACATGTCAATTTAGTGCACATAAATCTTTGTATTTTTTTTCTAAATCATAATTCATGTGTATATTTTAATATTATGCATGTGAATGAAATCATAAAATTCCTAAATGCACCAAATTAATTCTATAATGATGTAACTCATGTGACTGAGTATTCTAACACTCTAACCCTTAGTAATTTTGGCGACCGACTATTACAAAATGACTTCACATACTTCTTTCATCAAATTCTTTTGTTTGAGTTTGATATCAAAGATATATATTAATTATACAAAATTTTAACAATTTTGAGGGCATTTAGCTAGTGTTTTTTAGGATTTTTATAAGAATTAGTGTTTAATTTAGATTATATTCTATTTTCATGCCTTATTTTAGCTCTCCAATGAAGAACACAACTTGAATATGGTCTCATGTTTAGTAACACAATTCCAACATGGTACTGTATTTAACCTATGTATATTAATAGTGCATTATGTTTCTTTGAAAACTTGGAGCATAGATGAACACAGTACAAACACTTCATGGTGTTCCTCCCATATTACAAAAACGTGATCTTAGCTAGGAATGATCGGGCCTGACAAGAAGTTAATGAGCTAGTTTAATGGGGATTTGAGTCTGATTTTTCAAGCCTGAGGCTTAACTGGTAAAGGAAAAATGATGTCATTTTGTAAATTTTTTAAAAATAATAATTTCGGGCAAGGCTGGGTTGCCTTAAGCCCTATCGGGGGTTATTTCAAGCCTGTTTATACCCCGAGCCCAAGATAGCTTAGGCCTAGCTCGGCTTAACATGATCCATTGCGATCTTTACTCTTATCTTCTTTAATAGTTTGGTCACAAGAAGGACATGTTCTGGACATGGGTCATTGTTACCAAACAAGGCACCTATATGATATCATGTTTAGTAACATGTTCTAAGTGAGATGTCTAAGATGTGCATAATAATGGGTGTAAACCTAACACATGGTTAACATGGTATAGTGTTGTTGACTCACGTTGCCATTAAAATTTATAAAAATTTATGGTTTCTTGCAGTAGTAAATCAATATAGAACTAAAAAGACCTGTGTCGGTCTAATGTTTATCAAATTTTCTAAGGCTTTATAATAAAAAGGACATAATTACAATAGAGAAGGGGAAAGGCATTTGAGATAAGAAATTAGTTATAAGGTGAGGAAACTTAATCGTACATCAAGATGAAACTATTTTAGAGAAAAGCAAGATTCCATTATGATCAATCAAGAACATCAAGATTCAAAAGCCATGAGAATTCATCCCTTTATCTTATTTTTTATATTATGCTTTATTGGGTAGTTTGATTATGAACTAAATTGGAATGTAGATTTAGATGAAATAAACCATATGATGATGTTTTAAATTGATTTCTTTAATTGCAATAGAATATTTTTTTTTCTTGTCATGTTTATATTGTGTTAAATTGAAATATGCTAATATTTCGATTCAATATTATATTTCATACTTTGAGATTGAGAGGTGATATATGTATACATATATCACAACATGAATAATGAGGATTGTATAGGTTGCTAGAGATATAATTTTAAATTTTTTTCTAAATTAGGGCAAAACCTATCTTGAGAATTCACAAAACAAGTCAATATTCTTTTAGATTGCTCTAATTAGAAAAATATTTTGGTCAATCAACTTGAGGATATTAACTAGATTGATCAAGAAAGAATATGTTATAACCTAGGAATTTATATTGGTTTGAGTAACTAGAGTTAATCATTAAATTAGGTGTAATAGCCTAAAACCCCAACCCATAAATATTGTCCATTTTGGGTTGCCTATCGGGCCAAGGCCGTCATGATTTTTCTCTTACTGCACCCAAAAAAACGTGTCTATGGGGAGGAAGGACTCGTACCCTTATAATGCGTACTTCCATTCTCTTCTCCAACCGATATGGGATCTCACAATCTACCCTCTTTAGGGCCCAGCATCCCCGCTGGCACAACGGGTCAGGAACCAGCTCTGATACCATTTGTAACAGCCCAGACTACCTGCCATAGATATTGTCCACTTTGGGTTACCCATTAGGTTAAGGCCCTCACAGTTTTACTGTGAGATCCCACATCAGTTGGAGAGGAGAACGAAGTATGCCTTATAAGGGTAAGGATACCTCTTCGCTATAGATGCGTTTTTTCAAGTACAGAAAGAGAAAAATCGTAAGAGCCTTGGCTCGATGGGCAACCCAAAGCAAACAATATTTGTGGGTAGTATGGGAAGAGAAAAATCGTGAGGGTCTTGGCACAATGGGTAACCCAAAGTGGACAATATCTGTGGGCTAGTGGTTTAAGCTGTTACAGATAAACTTAAGCATAGTAAAGTTCCAGGAGGATTCTTTATCTGGGTCTTATCTATCTATTGATTATTTATTCTTGTCTATTTTCTTGACTAATTTTATTTTATTTGTTATTCTTTGTTTTAATTTGTTTATTTTCTTTAATCCCAATCACTCATTATAGTAGATTAGCTAATAGAAAGATTGTTAGAACTAGCAATTATAGTTTTTGTGAGATTGACACTCGACTCACCTAAGTTATACTATAGGAGACAATATGTGTACTTACCTTAGTGATTCTTTAGTATTGTTTTTGCATTTTTTTTATTTATATCACATCAATCAGCTCTTAATGTTTGTTTATAAAAAGATATACTCTTTTAATCTTTCCATGTTTTATTATATCATCTCAACCCAATATTTCTATTAAATGTCATATTTAAAGCATAAACAAGTATCCTATTTTGATAATATATTAGACTAATATGTCTCTTTATTACACTCTCCTATTTGAGTTTAATTTAATCACATTTTACACCATCCTAAAAATTATACAAACTTAATAATTTAATAAAACTAGTAAAATACAACACCCAACCATAGATTTACAGCTAAAATAAATAATAATAAAAATTAAGAGACATATGAACAAAAATAAGAAAAATTCAAGATCTCACATCCTCTCCCTTTTAAAATAATTTTCCCTGTAAAACTCAACTTAGCTATATTATTAAATAGTTAAAGGAGTTTCCTTTTGATCTCCTCCTTTAACTCCAAAGTAGCCTCTTCCTTAGAATGTTTTCCTCACATCACCTTCACATAAAGAACCACTCTATAGCTTAAAATATGATGTTCTTTTATTATTTACTCGTAGGCTTTATAAAACTATAATTATGTCTCATTTCTCACATAGTGTAGTCTATAATGTAAGATAAGTCATTCACATACCTTTCAAAAATTAACAGGTCAAGAACATCATGTACATATGATAATGCCAATGGTATCACCAAATAATAAACCATTGCACCTACTCTCTTTAAACTATCAAAAGGACTATTGGAGTAAGGGAAGTTCTAAACCAATGCTTTGATGAAAATAAAATATATTTACCATTAAGGAGTTTTTATTTATGAATATCAATATAAGCACAAAATTAAGCTATAAACTCATAAAGATAGCAAATGAAATTAATAAAGAGAAGTAGAGGCTTATAATTGTTGAAGAGAAGATAAAATCAAAAACAAAAGAAGATCAAGGCTCATAAAATCAAGGCTCATAAACTTTATTTTATATTTTCTATTATTAATGGTAATCTTAATTTGTAATTTGATAATCTAAAAGGCTCACCATGCATAAACATTCCATTCACGTTATTGCACAAGTCTTTACATTGTCTTTACATTCATCAAAAGGCATTAAAGCTTTTTGTTTTAATAAAAACACCTATTAATCTTTTAAACACTCTTTAGGGAATATTTTAGGAATTGTTTAAATCATAATTGCATTAAACAAATTAATTTAAGCATTTGAAGTTGTTAAAATCATATTTTTTGGGTGATTGGTCGACCTATATGGGTAAGTGGTCGACTAATATAATTTAGTGTTACTAAATTTGATGTACCACGAGTTTGTTATATTCAACAATAAATGTGCCTACTAGTCAACTAGTTTCTTAATTACTAGTGAATTTGGTGCTTTTAGTTGACCAATATAACCAATACTTCACAACTAGCCACTGTAACAACTAGTTCTTGGCTCCAACAGTTACTAAGGATTTCAAAACATTATAAATAGATGTTTTCTCATTGATTTCAACACCAAGAAATATTTGAGTGTATTTTATATAAATTTCTAAGTGTTTTTCAATCTTTTGAATATAATTGTCTCATATTTATATGAGTGAGCCTCTTTGGAGTTCTCGAGTGATAAAGCGAGATATTTGAGTTATAATATTTAGATGGGGCATTATATTATTGTACTTGGGGGTGAGCTAAGTGGAATTGAGGTTCCTCTTTACCTTAGAAGAAGATTGTAAAAAGTCCTCTTTGATGGGAAAGATTGCATAAAGGTTATTCTTCACTTTGAAAGAAGAACTATAATGAAATTCTAAGAAGAGTTTTGGGAGTGGATGTAAGCAATGGTTGTTTGTCATTCTATTGTAAATTCGTTTATAGTCTCTCTTTCCTATCTTATTTAAATTATTATTCAGTTGTTTCATTAGTTTATGTTAAGTTATCTATATATATATTGATTGTTATAAAATTGAGTTCATTGGTTAGAAAAATAACTGAAATTTATAAACACCTAATACACCATCCTTTTGGGTGTCATTACGGACTAACAAAGACCTAAAAATTGAGGACTCAACTTTCCTCTAACTTTAAACCTTGAAATCCCTTTAGTCATGGATAAAAGTACAAATTGTCACCTAGCATTTTATAAAAGGTTAAATGTAGCACCCCACTACCATAAATTACATACCGAAACACCCTGAGGACATTCCAGTATATAATCTATAATAATGGTGTGTTAACTATCACACCTTCACTTATAATATGGCAATATATCCAACTTAATCATGGCATCATCTACGTATGTGAAACTCACAAAACCTCAACTTGTCATTGCATTAATACATAGTAGCTTACAAACCTTTATAATAAATGTTCTACAAGACATAAGTAAACTACTTAAAAACAAAAATAACTCCTTGAGTGTCAGTTGATAGTGTAACATCCTGTTACCTATTCGGTTAGAATAGTTATGCATGAGACATTTATATGACTTAAGATACATTGCACGTTAGACATAAGTATTTATGACTTATATATTGATTTAGCACATTCATAAGATGGTACATGTTTTCATTGGCAATTCCGGGTAAGTGGAATTATATATGGCTAATTGTGATTTTGACAAATGATGAATCGGTGGAGATAAATGGCACACGTGAGGGACATACAATAAACCCACATATTATATTGTATAAGTTAGGAAGAATCCACTATAGTTTCTATTCTTCACCGAAAAACTCCACACTGTGATTCTCTTCCCTAATCTTCATCACCGAATGCAATTTAGTAGCTTTTTGTGGTATTGACCTCCATTTCAGTGTTAGAGCACTTATTAAGCAAGTAAGTGAATGTAATGTTGTTTCAC
>JANZXR010022804.1:0-15185 GCA_027575705.1 Erythroxylum echinodendron
AAATTTCTACTTCATAAATTCTAATTTATTTCCATGCTTGATAATCTAATAACATAATTAAAAGAAATTAAAAAATAAAAAATCCTAAAAGCAAGATCCAACAAAGGAAGTGTATACTCGACCCTCTATTGCATTATTGATTATTTTTAAAATTAAAATTTATATTAAAGAGCGTTACCAACGTAAGTCAAAAGGCTTACTTGGAAGGGAGTAAGATTGGAGATAACCTCCTACAAGCTTAACAACTATAAAAGTAAAAAAGTTGCTTTTTAAATATTGACTTTAATAAGACATTTGATTCAATAAGCTAGAGATTTATACTTAATTGCTTTTGGATTCTTAATAGTTGCTTTTAGATCCCCAACTCATTTTATCTTACAGATGAAGAGTTGTTTATGCACTCCATCATTTCCAATTTTAATTAATAGAGAAACCACTGATTACTTTAAAGAGGTAAAGGATTGAAGCAAGATGAATCCATTTCTCCTTATATGTTCATAATGTGCATTTAAGTCTTTTCTTTATTAATTTCTCATAAGATTGTGTAAAGGAATGTATTCAAATTTCATCATAAATATAAAAGTTTAAAGATATATAATATCTCATTTATAGATGATTTTATGTTGCTTCATTAAGCTATTATTGGATCCATAAGAACATTAATGGATTCCTTAAGCTTTTTCAGCTGAATCTTTGGCCTTTTTATTAATAAGAACAAGATCCTTTTTTAGATTTCTTCCAATTCTATGAATCTCATCAGTTCACTTATTACAAAGTCAAGTTTGAGGCATCAAGAGTTTCCTTTTAGGTACTTGGAATTCTAATTTCATATAAAAGATTGACTTATAAAGATTGCCAACCACTTTTTGATTCTTTTAATAAAAGAAACAACCACTAGGATAATAGATCTCTACCATATACACATACACTACAAATTATCTTAACCATCCTTAATAAACTTTACGCTTATTATTTTTATCACTTATTCATGCTCTAAAACCCAAGTAAGGATATAGAGAGAATAATGAAGAATTTTCTATGGATTAGATCATTTGATAACTATTTAGATGCATTGTAAAATGGAAAAATATTTGTGGCCCAAAGGATGAAGGAGGTTTAGAAATCATCTCAATAAAGAATACAAACACAATGCTTTTTTTCAAGTTGATATAGAAGTTTTTTACAAATCTTAAACCAATTTGGCTTAGGTGGATGAATACATACATCATCAAGGATCAAAGTTCTAGGATTATTAAATGCAAACAAACCAATTCTTAGACTCTCACTCAGATATTGAAATTTAGAGGTCTAATTGATAAATAGATATTTGACTATATTTTACCACCCATATTTGATGTATTTTGCTTGATATTTTATGCTTTTATTATATATTTGGTACTTAATGCGCTTCAAGTTTGTTTATAGGTGATAATTGCCTTCATGGACTTAAAGGAGAAGAATTCAGGTGAGAATATGACAAAAAATAGAAAATTAACAATCTAGAAGGAGTGCATGATCGTGCAATTTACGATACTCGGAAGATTATAATTATGCACGGTCTGATGCTTGATTATACAAGGGATCGTGCATAACCCAAAAACTTATATTTTTATATAAAATCGACGTTTCAGAGACAAATAGGAGGAGGAGACTTTGGGAGGCAATTTCCAGAAGTGAATAATGTCCAAAATGGATGATTTTGGTCTAGAGAAGTGGAAAACATGAATAATTCATTAGGATCAAAATTTAAGATCAAGCCTCTATATCGCAAGAACATCTGATAGAAGACAATCAGGAAGATTTAGAATATGATTCAACTATTTTTGATTCATTTTTCTTTCATTGTATGTTTGATTTTGTGTTCAATAAATTGTAACTAAACGTCCAGTTAGTATTTAGGTTAGATAAACCTTATGTTAATACTTTTATATGATTTGATTCTTTTATTAATGCAATTGGTTGTTTGATATATTGCGATTTGATTACACGTTTTATTTATGTTCTAATAACCGAATAATATTAGATCATAATCTAATTTCATACGTAGAGAATGAGAAATCTTAGTGTGGATAGATCTACTGTAATTAGAAGGAGTTGATTGCAACCTAAAGATAGGATGACATAAATCTTCTAGATTAGGGTCAAATGTAATAGAGTGACTAATAAATCAGTAATGCAATCCTATAAGATTTAACCTGACTAATTCAGTTAGAGACTGTACGATTAGTTATTAGTAGACTCAAGATCAGTTATTAGCATACTATAGAGTCTCCACGGTCCAATACATCAACAAAACAATTGCATGATAAAAGATCAATCAATTAAGGGTTTAACAAATTTGAACCTAGATACTATTTTTGATAACGATAAGTTTCTGAGTGAATTCTACTGTCTTTGCATTCATTATCATTTCTTATATCTTTAATTTTTATTTTTTATTTTCTTTTTATTAGAAATATAAAATCATTTGTTAAGTTTGATAATAAGGGAAGGATAAGTACTACTATTCATAGTCTTTGTGGGATTGACCTGTACTTACTGGTACTAGCTATAGCTACGTTGTGCACTTGTGGTTATTATAATATTTACTAACTCACAAAATAAGTCAATTAAGTTTTTTGCGCGCCGTTGCCGGGGATTTTGATATTAGGAAGCCTTAATGATATTACTCTAGCCATTTTCATTTTATTTTGTTTTATCTTTGTTTTTATTTCATTTTATTTTATTTTTCTTTTTATATTTATTTTATTTTATTATATCTTATTATGGTTTTGGATTATTAATTTAAGTATCTTTTGAATTTCTCTACTTGATCTTGATTTTGTGGTTTATTATAGGAATTACAACTCATTGTCATATCCATAACTCATAGTGGAAGATGGAGTGGACAATATTTTTATAGGAGCTATAATATATCTTTGCAAACTATAATATCACCATGTGGGAGATAAAACATGTGCTATCAACCTCATTGTGCAGTGTACGAGAACAATTGCAATTCAAAGTGGAGTAATTCTTATACTTATAGATGGGACGAATACGCACCAGCTGGATATTTTCGGCATCAAACACCTCTAGTTAATGAGCCAACTTTGGAAGATAAATTAATGGAAGCCCTTGCTTAAATGAAAGCTTACTGAGGTGTAGAGTAAAGAAAAGACAACGGTGGGTTTTACGAATGGAGGGCAATTCAAAAAGAGCTTCTGGAGGAAAAAGAAAGTATTACAAATCAACTAATGGAATGCCTTGTCGAGAGAGTAATTAGTCAACATGAATTAAATGAGAGAATTTCTTCACCTACATATGATGAATATAATTTGAGCTTGTAACTATCTCAAAGTGAAGATGAGACAACATTTGATTTCATGAGTGAAGATACATTTCAAAAAGGCGAGGAGGTAACTATTGTTCTAAAAAAATATGATGACTGAAATTTATTCAAGATCCAAATAGAGGCCTTAGCAAAGAGAGGCTTGTATACATAATATGGTTAATCAAATCGATTAGCTAGTAGAGATATTATCTAACGACCAACTAGGAATTTTGCCTAGTTCTAACAAAACAAACCCTAACAAATATGGAATGGTAATCATCCTTAGTAGTGAAGATGAGCTCTTAGAAGAAGAAAAGGAAAATGAAGCAAGTATTACAAATAAATTAATGGAACTCTTTATTGTCATTAAAGCTGAGCAACACGAATTTGAGGGGGGAAAAAGGCAAAGGTTAGCTTAATGATTGGAGTGATGGTACAAGAAGAGCTTCCTGAAGAAGAAACTAGAGAAACGTCCATCTAAGATGAGAAAGTATAGGAGTGGCAGAAGGTAATTGAAGAAGATAAGCCAAAAACCTCTATCCAGGAAGAAGAAGAGTGGATAGAGGAGGTTAAGGAAGAACTGACAGAGGAATCAAGTAAGGAAACTACTGATGAGATGTTGGTAGTAACCTTAAGTATGGAGGGTTCTCTCTTCCTCAAAGACAAACTGTGATATATATAGTTTTGTTATTCCTTATGTTTTTAACATTTTGTCATTAAAAAGGAATTAATGGAGTCTATTGGTTTTATTAATCTAATCAATTATTCCCTTTTGATTATCTCGCAATAGGTGGCTTACTTACAGGATACAAAACCCCTATTCCAAAAAAAAGGTATAAATAAACCGCTGATTATTGACCTCAGATGAAGAAAACATGTAAGTTACGTCAAGCTACGATCGTTAAATAAGTATTACATAGGAGGTAACTCATAAGTTAGTTTTAATTTTATTTTAATTTATATATTATTTTAATTTTTTCATGTTAGTATAGGATTTTATTTTCTTTTATGATATTTCTTTTGTTTTTTATCCTTTTCTTTCATAATTTGCAAGGATGTTAGTCTCACATTTGATGCATCCAAATAAAGAAATCGTCATAATTAAGAAAGTATTACTAAACCCTCTTACTTTTTCTAAATGTTTATATTATGGACATTGGGGACAATGTATAACTTTAAGTTTGGGGATGAGTTTATTGAATCTTAACATGATTTATTTAAGCTTATTATAATCTTAATTATAATATTTTATGAACTGATGTCTTGAATTGATTAAAATCTGTCCATGAGTAGTACATGTTATTGTTGAATATTGATTTGAATTAGTGTGCAAAATGATGATGATTAGAATAAAATTAGTTTTTGAAGTCATATATTTTGTCATCATTGAAATTTTTAAGTCAAATGAAATTTGCATATTATTTAGAATACAATTAGATTTTAAGTCATATTTTCGTAATCATTGAAAAATTTAAGTTAAATGAAATTTTCATATTATTTACAAACATCTATACCCAATTTTTGTGTGTGAGTTTTTGAGCCTAAAGATCAAAATTTTAAAATTTTTTAGCTTCATTTATTATTTCGTGTGTGTGATATCATGTATAGTAAGATAATTCTAGAACTTGCTTTATTATGCATGTTGAGACCATATTTGTTAAATTAGAAGGATTGATATGATGAAGGCAGTTGGATTCACCAACTTGCATTAGCCCATTTTTTTGAAATCATCATACCGAAAAATTTACCTTTAAGAATAACCAACTTGAGCCTTAGCTTTTTTCATTAATTAAACCAAAATTATATACCTTTATCCTATTTTTCTTTGAAGACCTTTTTACTGTTTTGAACCCTGAAGGTTATTTACATTATTTACTAGTTGAGAATTGAAATTTGTGTAAGGTTCAATATTTGTTGAATTGTGGTACTGATAGGAATGCTGAAAAACATAAGTAAGAAACAATAAAGAAAAAAAAAGAATAAGTTTCTAGTACCAATAGAGTTGCATTGAAAGGATTTGTTTATTCTTGTAAGCAAGTCTTGAAATATATTATGTAGTAAATTTCTTGTAAAATCCTTTTTATTACCCCATTCATGCCGCACCTAAGCCCTATTACAACCTATGCAAAAACCTTTTGATTTTTGTTTCTAGTTTGTACATAAGTGGTGGAGATATGATTTTATTGCAAGTTTATGGTAAGAATTTTACTATGCATTAATCGAGAATTTTGATGCTTTTCCTCCTAAACACTTGAGTATATTGAACGAAATCTTGATGAGGGTGTAAAGATATATGTTTTTGATTTCAATGCACTTGTTGATGTAATTACTATTAATAGTAATTATGAAATTAATTTTAGGACAACTTGATTCTGATTGTATGTTAATTTGACTAAATATGATATGATGATGTATAGCATGAATGGATATATTGAGATTGGTGATGGATTGATGTTATGAAATTTATTATTTTGATTATAGTTTGCTTAAGGACAAGAAAAAAGTAAGTGTGGGGATATTTGATAGATGGATATTTGACTGTAATTTACCACTCATATTTGATGTATTTTGCTTGATATTTTATACTTTTATCATATATTTGGTACATAATGTGCTTTAAGTGTGTTTACAAGTGATAATTGCCTTTATGGAATTAAAAGAGAAGAATTCGAGCGAAAACGTAGCGTAAAACAGAAAATTAGCAATATGGAAGGAATGCATGACTGTACACTTTTGCATGCTCGTGCACTTTGGTTATACTTGGCAGATTTTGATTATACACTTTCTGATACACGACCGTACGAGTGACCATGCATAACCCATAAACCTAGTTTTTTTAATATAAAATCAACATTTCAAAGGCAAATAAGAGGAGGAGACTTTGGGAGGTAATTTCCAAACATGGAGAATATCCAAAAGGGATGATTTTAGTCTAGGGAAGTGGAAAACACAAAGAAATCATTGATAGATCCATCAAAATTCAAGATCAAGCCTCTATATCGCAAGAACATCCAATAGAAGACAATCAGGAAGATTTAGAATATGATTCCACTGTTTTTGATTTATTTTTCTTTCATTGTATGTTTGATTTTGTGTTCAATAAATTGTAACTAAACGTCTAGTTAGTATTTAGGTTAGATGAATCTTATACTAATACTTTGATATGATATGATTCTTTTATTAATGCAATTGGTTTTTTGATATATTGTGATTTGATTTCGCGTTTTATTTATGTTTTAATAACCCAAGAATATTAAATCATAATCTGATTTCATACGTAAAGATTGAGAAATTCTAGTGTGAATAGGTCTAATATAATTAGAAGGAGTTTATTGCAACCTAGAGATAGGAAGACATAAATCTTCCATATTAGGGTCAAACCTAATAGAGGGACTCATAAATCGGTAACATAATCTTATAAGATTTAACCTGAGTAATTCAAATAAAGACTTTAGGATTAGTTATTAGAAGACTCAAGGTCAGCTATTAGAGTACCATAAGAGTCTCCACATTCCAATATATTAACAAAACAATTGCATAATAAATGATCAATTTGTTAATGGTTTAAGGGAATTCGAACCTAATTACTAATTTCTGATAATGATAGTTTTTTGAGTGAATTCCACTATCTTTGCAAGTGAATTCCACTATCTTTGCATTCATTATCGTTTCTTATTTCTTTACTTGTTTTAGTTTTTATTTTATTTTTATTAAAAATCTAAAATCAATCCTTAGGTTAGATAATAGGGGAAAGGTAAGTACTAGTATTCATAGCCTTTGCGGATCTACTTGCACTTGCCTGTATTAGTTACAACTATGTTGTGCACTTGCGCGATTATTACAATATTGACTAACTCACAAAATAAGTCAATCACTAGTATCCTAGGGAAATAAGGTCATAGTGAGAATTGATTAAAAACATGGTTTTGTTTTAACAATTGGAATAATTCTGGCCTTTTATAAATTATTATGGAATTGGAAAATATGAACCATCTTAGTTCCTATGAAAGTTAATGTTAGCTCGATTATTGAAGAAGGGGAATGACATTGTAGGTTCATATACTTCTCCATGATTGTGAATCATGTATATATATGGCTACAAATATGATATGGAGGTAACAATTAGCTAATCTAGAGGTATTATAACTCAATGATATTGACTAATAATATATGCTTGAATTTTCTTAGAACTCCAACTTATAAAACCAAATGGTGAAGGTTAATTTGGCTTCCTCACATATATCCCAAAGTCCACTTTATTATTTAGTTATTAATAAAGCAAGGTTCGAAAATGATGGACAAAATAAAAGGCATTCCTCTATCTAACATTTTCTGTAAGCATTGTAATTTTACATCTAAAAACTCAAATTATCTACTTTTTGGAGCCAAGCGTTTTAACTCTGTAAACTTATTTACCATAGAAGCATATCGCTCTAATTTATAACCTGTGTTAAGAATGTAAGGTGTACACATCAATGAGACCAAATAGTATCAACCTAGTAATCAATTGTGGTACTTATACATGGAGAAGGAAACATGAGAATAATTCAAAATGCTCATCAAAAAACTAAATATTTACTTATAACACCTTGATTTAGATTAGATAAATGATCTTAGTTCATAACATTAAGTTGAAGTTAAACTCTAATCTAGTATCTAATTGATGTGTTTATTAAGCTATGAATTTCATATTAGTACTAGAGCTAACCATAATTGATTTTGAGCTCAATCTGATTGCAAGTTATTCCTAAGTTGGATAGTATACTAGATGCTTCATCATGTATATACGGGTTATTGTAACGCTACTCTCTGGTTACTCATGCCAGTTGTAATTCTCTATATTTTAGTGCATCCTTCGTTCTTAAAAAAATTTGATATTTATGTAAAGTTTTAAAATTTTAATTCATTTATTAGTCATTCATTTCTTGATTATCTTTATTACCGATCTTTAATTATTTTTCTTGCTACCAATAATATATAAAAAACAAGCTATCTAATTAAATTATTATTCAACCATTTCACTCAATAAATGAATAAATAGGAATTGAAATTTTAAAATAATAGACAAAGTTGTGCATTAAAAAATGTGCAAGTAACTTGAGAATTACTAACAAAATATCATAATCAAAGTCCACTACCAATTAATGATATGGGTACCATTTTGTACCGACCAGAAACTAATTCTCAACTGTTGGTACCATATCAACCTAAGATATTAGTCAGTGACCTAAATACCAAAATTTAATAGGGGCCAGTGTAAAATTTTAAAAATTTAGACCAAATTGAAGGAACAAACTACATATTGACCTAGCTGTAATGTTAGATGAATCTCCCATTTTCTCTACCAAGCTGCTCTCTATCGCCACCCTCACTATCTCCTCTCAATCTCTCCTTCATACTTCACTCACTATCACCACCGTCTGCTACTCTCCTTCTCTACCATCGGAGACAAGTTCTTCACTCACACATTGCCACCATCGCTACTAATTTCTACCTACTTAGGCTCGCACATAGCGCAAGCACCTTCATTGAGGTGTCATCAGTTGTCAGCTATACTGTAATGTTACCAGTTAGCTCCTCCTTAGTACGACCGCCTCTCTAGTCTCCCCATAACCCTCCAGAGTCTAAATCCATTAGAGAGTTCCAACCTCTGATCCACAACTCAACACTAACAAACCCTAATAACTTAGTTGTTATTTGTCTAATTTTTTATTTGTTTTAGGTTTTTTTTTCTGTTGCAGTTTGCAATTGCATTGTGTTTTGGTTGTTTGTGTTATGAATGGTTTATAAAATATGAATTGGGCTTGGAATTGTATATATGGATTTGGATGTGTGAATTGTGTATGGTTCAAGAAAATTCAACTCCTGGTGGGGTTGTTTTATAAAGGAAAAATTAAGATGAAATTATAGAAAAATGTTAAGTAGATTATGTTATTGAATTTACATGTGTTTGTACTCTATACACAATTAGACATTGTGAATTCATGAAGAAATGAAATTTTATTTATTTGATTCTTCATACTATTTGTGATTCTAATAATCATAAAATGAGATCAAAATTGATCTATATGAAACATATTATTTTACCAAATATTTATATATATATATATAAGTGTTTAATATATGATTAATCATTTAAACATAAGATTTAATATATAATTTAATAAATTAATATATACAACTAAGTTAAGAAAATAAGATGTTTGCATTTTTATATTGTTCATTATTTTCATTAGGAAATACTATTACAAATAAAAAAACTTGGAAAAGAATATTTCTAATATGATATCAAATTTACAAATACGCATTCATCATCCTATCTTATGGGCATTTAAATACATAGTAGAAAGTAGTAGGTGAATTTTTACAATGTGCGTTATCATAAAGAAAGATGTAAGATATAGTCTAACTAAACATGCTTATAATTGACTTTATTTCAATAATCTATCTAAACATTCTTATAAGCATGACTTTATTAATATAATCTATCTAAACATGCTTATAAGCATGACTCTATTAGTATAAACTTTATTTTGAATATGAATATAATAATTTAATTTTGACATAAGTCTTCATTTATTTTTACAAATAAATGGAGGGGAGTTCAAGTACTCCTAATAATTTAGTAGGTTCAAAAAGATTCGAAGATCTATTTTGGACTTATGCTTGATTGGTTATTGAAATGAAGAATTATACCACTTATTTGTATTGTAACAAGTATTTGAAAGGTAGGGGAATCATCATATTAAATAAACATTTAGCTAGGATTAAAGTGTTAAGTCAAGAGGACTTTACGATAATTAGTTTTGATGACAATCAAATAATAATAATGTTAGAAATAAATGAACTAGTTTGATGAGTGTGTTAAGTGTGCAGAAGAAACAAAACACAGAAGAAGTAGAAGACAAAAGAAACAAAACACAGAAGAAGTAAAAGACAGAAGAAGTTAAAACACTGAAGAAAGAAAACGCAAAAGAAGTAGAAGACAGAAGAAGTCAAAACACAGAAGAAACGAAACATAGAAAAAGTAGAAGATAGAAGAAGTTAAAATACAGAAGAAACGAAACACCGAAGAAGTAGAAGACAAAAGAAATTGAAACACAGAAGAAGTAGAAGACAGAAGAAGTCGAAACACAGAAGAAACAAAACACAGAAGAAGTAAAACATAGAAGAAGTAGAAGACAGAAGAAGTCGAAACACAAAAGAAGTATAACACAGAAGAAGTAAAGACACAGAAGAAAACACAGATGATACAAAGCAGAAGATATGCGAGTACGTCGAGCAGTTAGTTAGTTGGAGTTAGTTGCAGAACTCAACAAAATAGTGGTTTTCAAGAATCAAGAAGTGGTCATCAAGAATCAAGAAGCAGTTATCAAGATTCAAAGAAGCAGTTGAAGACTTAGACTATAAATACGAGTTGTAGACGAAGAATGAACAACTTTGAACTTTACAACTTTTCAACCTTTCGAAAAACCTTTGATTCTACAACTTTTGACCGTTCAAGTGTATACTTAAAAATTCTGTAGTATGATACTGAAAAAGCTAAACTACTGTAACAATAGCTAATGATATCTTTCTGGTGAGAGAAAGAAAAGGCTCAGAGCCTGGAAAGGCTAAGATAGCAAAAAAGAATACTTGGTGTACGAGACCTGAAAAGGCTTGAGAAGAAAGAAAGAATACTTGTAATTTGATGAATTATAGTGAATACTTAGACAAAATCTGAGGACTTGACGTAGCCCACGGTTTGGGGTGAACCAGTTTAAAATCGTTGTTTCTGTCCTCTATCTCTCAACTTAGTATATTTTGTTCTTAAACAAGTATATAGAAGTTATTTACGATTCAATTCATAACAATTTTTGTGATAGTCTTTTAACGAGTTAGAGAAGTTCTTATCAAGAAAAATTAAAGAATTTGTATTCGCGAAAAGAATATACAATTCAACCCCTCTTCTTGTGTATATCATATATTATAAATAATTTCTATACTAATGTATGATTTACTTCAATTGGTATCAGAGCTCGGTTTCGAAGAACCACCTTTACAAAGTGAGGACAAAGATCCATGGCTGAGTCACATGTTTTTATAGCTGAAGGTGCCTCTGTCACAAGACCTCCTGCATTTAATGGTGAAGATTATCATTATTGGAAGGACAGGATGCAGCTCTTCATAGAATCCACACACATTGATCTTTGTTATATCATCGAGAATGGAACGTATGTACCAGTAGATGATGAAGGAAATACCATTTCTCGTAACAGATGGTCAGCTGATCACAAAGCCAGATTTCAACTAAATTCAAAGGCCAAGTTCTTCTTGGGTCGTGCTTTAAGTAGAAGTGAGTATGATAAAGTTCATGGATGTGAAACTGCGAAGGAGATGTGGGAGACTTTATCCATCGCACATGAAGGCACAAACCAGGTGAAAGAGTCCAAGATCAGTATTCTTGTACATCAGTATGAGATGTTTAAAATGAAAGAAGATGAGCCTATTGATAAGATGTTTGGACAATTTCAAACTATCGTTAATGGACTTAAAGCTCTTGGCAGAATCTATGTTAATCAAGACCATATGAGGAAGATTCTCAGAAGTCTGCCGAAAAGATGGAGACCTAAAGTCACTGCAATATAAGAATACAAAGACTTGAGTAAACTAAAGCTAGATGAATTGCTTGGTTCTTTGAAGATACATGAAGTAGAGCTTGATGCTGAGGAAAAACCTAAAAGAGACAAGTTTATAGCATTAAAGGCTGGTCAGAAAAATCACAAGACTCAGAGAAATAGAAGTTCTTCGTCAAAAGCATTAGAGATAGAAGAAGTCAAGAATGATGATACTAGTGAATCTGATCAAGATTCAAGTGAAGATGATGATGAATTATCTTTCATTTTAAGAAAGATTAGAAGGATGTGGAATTTAAGAAAAATAGAAAAGAAGAAGTCAAAAAATACAAGACCTCTATCATTTACTACGAGTGTAACAAACCAGGACACTATAAGTCTAAATGTCTGTTGCTTAGAAGAGAACTGAAGAAGAATAAAGGAAACAAAAAGAGTATGATGGCAACTTGGGAAGATTTGGATTCATCCGAATCTAATTCTAATTCAGAAGCATCAGAATAAGCAAATATATGCTTGGTAGCTAAAAGATAAGGTGACGAGGAGGTAATTTCTAACTTTAATGGACTTCAAAATGCATATTTAGAATTGTTAGAAGATTCATATACTATACTAAAGCAGTATAGATCTTTAAAAGGAAAGTTTGTCGAAAACTTGAGGAACACGGAAGTATTAGAAAAGGAAAACATCTATCTTAAGAAACAAGTAGATGATATGAAGAAAAAATTTTCTATTGATAGATATGAGGAAATTAGTCAGTTAAAACAACGGATTAATTCTCTTTCAGCAGATTTATCAAACTTTACTGAAAGTATGAAGAAAATGAATGACATGCTTAGAAATTATCGAAACCTTAATGATAAGAGTGGTCTAGGGTTTACGAAAAGCAATAGTCATTACAAAATGAAGTTTGTTCCTTATAAAAAGAAATTTCACCAGTCTTCTTTTTAGTCTATGAATATTTCTAAGACTAACCCTAAGGACCCAAGAAAATCTGAGTACCTAAAAAGGATATAATATCTACTCTAGATCTCCTTCCTAGGAAAAAGCAGCCAGCACTAATGGTATTTCGACAGTAGATGCTCGCGACACATGACGGGAAGAAGGTCTATGTTCCTAGATCTTCAAGATAAGAAGGGAGGATCAGTAACTTTTATAGATAAACAGCAGGACGAAATAGTTAAAATCGGCAAAATCGGTAAAGATTCCTTTGCATGTATTAATAATGTTCTGCTAGTTGAAGGTTTAAAACATAATTTGATTAGTGTCAGTGAATTATGTGATTCTGATTTTTAAGTATCCTTTAATCAAAACTCTTATGTAGTAAAAAACAAGGACAGTTCCATATTCTCCTCTGCCAAAAGACGAAACAATTTTTATAAGATTAATTTAGAAGATTTGTAAAGTCAAAATATTTCTTTTTTTAATCACCAGATGAAGAAAATTTGATCTAGCATAAAAGCTAGATCATGTTAGTTTTAAACATATTTCCAAGTTGATTAGACATGATTTAGTAAGAGGTTTACCAAAAATAAGTTTTAACAAGGATTCTTTTGTGAAAGTTGTCATAAAGGAAAACAAGTTAAAACGTCTTTTTCTTCTAAAAAATATTGTAACTTCATCTAGACCTCTAGAGTTCTTACATATAGATTTATTTGGTCCAACTAGGACATTAAGTCTTGGAGGAAAGAAGTATGGTCTCGTAATTGTTGATGACTTCACTAGATTTTGTTGGATATTATTTTTGTCACATAAGGACGAAGCTTTTAAGTGTTTTAAAGTTCTTTCCAAAAAGTTACAAAATGAAAAAGGAATTTCTATCGCTGGAATTAGAAGTGATCATGGTGGAGAATTCAAAAATGAAAAATTTAGAATATTTTGTGAAGAGAATGGAATTTTCCATAATTTCTCTGCTCCTAGAACTCCACAACAAAATGGAGTTGTAGAAAGAAAGAATAGGACAATTCAGGAAATGACAAGAACCATGCTATATGAGATGAATCTTCTTAAGTATTTCTGGGAAGAAGCTGTAAATACAACTTGTTAATATTCAAAATAGAATACTTTTGCGACCATTGTTGAATAAAGCTCCATATGAGTTATGGAATGGAAGGAAGCTGAATATATCTTAATTTCATTCATTTGGTTGCAAGTGTAATATATTGAATACGATAAATTTGATTCTAAGGTCTATTCAGTAATTTTTCTAGGATATTTATTATCTTCTAAAGCTTATAGGGTTTATAATCTTGCTTCTAAATCTGTTGAAGAATCTATTCATGTCAAGTTTGATGATGGTTCTCAACTAGATAGAAGTAATGATACTAATAATGAAACCCTAGCAGTACCCTTAGTTGATAATGAAGGTGTCTCACCATTAGATGTTCCTCTAGAGAAAATAAAAGATGTTCCTGAAAGTTTTAGTTTGAAAAGGGACTAGAGATATAACTCTTCTCACCCAGAAGATCTGATTATAGGAGAAACTTCAAACGGAGTGAGAACTAGGTCTAAGTTCAGAAGAGAAGCAAATGTGGCTTTTATTTCTGAAATAGAGCCTAAGAAAACTGATGAAGCTCTTCAAAATAAAGCTTGGATTTTAGCTATGCAAGAAGAGCTGAACCAATTTACTAGGTATAAAGTAAGCAGTTTAGCTCCCAGACCTTCTAAAAAGTCTATCATAGGAGCCAGATGGGATTTTAAGAATAAACTACATGAGTCAAGTATAGTAAGTCGTAACAAAGCTAAGTTAGTAGCTCAAGGCTATAATCAGCAAGAAAGAATAGACTATAATGAAACTTATGCTCCTGTAGCTAGGTTAGAAACTATTAGGATTTTGCTAGCACATGCTGCCTGTCATGACATAAAGCTATTTCAAATAGACGTGAAAAGTGCATTTTTGAATGGTTTTATAAATGACGAGGTTTATGTAAAGCAACCTCCCGGTTTCGAAGATCCTAAGAAACCAGACTATGTCTATAGATTTTATAAAGCGTTATATGGCTTGAAACAAGCTCCTCGAGCTTAGTATGATCGTTTAAGTTATTTTTTGATTGAAAATAGTTTTAGTAGAGGAAATGTAGACAAGACTTTGTTTAGAAAGTGAATTGAGAATGATTTCATCATAGTACAAATATATGTTGATGATATTATTTTTAGTGCAATGTATAAGAAGCTTTGTTCTAGTTTTGAAAAACTGATGAAAAGTGAGTTTGAAATGAGCATGATGGGTGAATTAAAATTCTTTCTTGGTTTACAAGTTA
>JANZXR010022824.1:0-15183 GCA_027575705.1 Erythroxylum echinodendron
ACGGTCCTAGGGTGAATTACTCTCTCTCGAGTTATAATTCTTAACCCTAATTCAATTTATGGGAATTCTGATCTCTCAATTCGCAATCGACCTGAAACTAAATTAGATCTAAAGTTATCTACTAACCTACCAGGAACCTATGCTCGATCTCTCGTTACACGATTCTACCGGTTTGATTTAATCCTTTACCTATCAATTCACCCAACTCTCATTAGCCCAAATTGATTATTTTCACTTAGCTCACCCTCTTAATCTATCTACAAGTTATTAAGAATATGACTTAAATTACAATCCAATCAATAAAAACACAATCGAATAAACTTCATTAATCTCAAAAATCAAATCCAAAGGTGAGTTTAGACATCAACTCAACATTCAACCAAACAAATCTCAACACTATTTCAATTCTATACATGAATAAAATTGAAATAACGGAAATACTGTAGGGAATGGAATTAGGGAGGACGACAGTGGGAAACCTTCTGTTCTGGGAAGTACTTCGCATCAAGCTCTTCACCATGTCTCTCTTCCTTTATCTCCTTCCTCAGTCTGAGACTCGGTGTCACCCTAGCTCTTCTCTTGGAATTGGCATAATGGAAACTTTTTCCTTAAAATTTTGGCTCTCTCCGCAGACTCTGGTGGCTGTCACATCATATTCTATTTATATCTTCGAGGCTTTAGGTCAAAGTCGGGGTCAAAACGGTCCCAAAATTCATTCAAAACTTGAGTTTTTCTGTCAGCCCAACGAAGTGCACTATTATGGCCTTGCCTGCCATGGTCGTGGCCTGTTTTTTTTTTCCTTTTGATCATAATTGTGGCCTATAGTGCACGATCGTGCCTTGAATTGACACTCTCTGTCATGATTGTCGCCTAGAGTGCACAATCGTAGCTTGGCTGCTTCTGGTTCTTCCTCTTCTGTCACGGTCTTGACCTGTGTGCACGATCGTGGCCTATGCTCTTTCAGCCCGAAAACTCTTTAACTCTTCCCGTTCTTCCCTTTTACTCTGCAACACTAGCACACACATCAGAGTACCTAAAAAATATACAATTTAAACTCAAAGATTCAAACTAACCCATAAAAAAACTTAAACACAAAAACTAACCTAATTAAACCCTAAATGCATACTAAACACTTGAAATGACATTAAAATACTTATCAAATCTAACCCTAAATCACAAAACAAATCACAACTATCAACATCCCTACACTTAAATGTTTGCTTGTCCTCAAGCAAATAAAACAACAACACGTAACATCAAAGACACACAATGCAATAATGCGACAACGACTCTAATCTTCGTGAAATAAATTTAATCATGGACACAATCATTCGAATTATATCAAATCATTAACAAAAAAATGGGTGTCTAGTGGCTTTGACTAAATATACAACTTATTCGAGTCTCATGTGCTAACTTATGTACCCTTTTTAATAGTGCACACACATTAATAATTTTTTTTAGTTTTTCAGGCTCTGTAACCATTCCTAGGTATATTTTCATGAAAAAATCAAGCTTATTATAGGAATGGTATGTTTTTATTTAAAATATTTTTTGAGACTTAGTCTTTTACTCAGAGGCAAACACTGGTGATGAATGTCGACCCAGTTACTTGACTAGGTCATTTATTAATAGCTTAGTTAGAACGTCATTATAGCCTTTTTACGCGAAGGCACATATTTGTAATGCGTGTCGATCTGGTTACTCAGCTATTATCATATGTTCAACTAGCTACTAGCTTTATTTATTACCCGAAGGTCAGCGGAATAGTATTTACTTAAACTTTTTTTAACAACTATTCGTTTCCATGTAAAACAAATACTAGTTAAGCTACTTAGCAAAAAGGCCTCAAATTATGAATGAATGTGACAACTTTTAGGGAGCTAAATTTACACTAAGTCTTAATTATGCTGTATATTTATTCAAAGCCCCCCTAATTCACTAATTTAGCAAGCTAATGATTATTAATAACCTAACAGACTCTGTCTAAAATTAAATGAATTTCACTCAAACCTGAGCCATTTACACATTTCACACAATGTACCCTACTATTGTCATACGATATGTAAAGTCACATATAAAATAAAAACATAAAATCCCTCCCCACACTTGAACAACACATAGTCCTAAATGTAATAAGAGAACACCCACAGCTTATACATTACAGAAATGTGAAGATAGAAACACATATACATAATTTTTTTAACAAGGGAGAGTAGAAAAATTAACAACAAAAAATAAAATGAAAATAAAACTAACATAAAAATAAAATTTAAAATAAAACTACTAGACATTAAAAAACACACAATTAAAATAGAATTGAATAAAAATTGTGGGTTAGACTTGAATCATAAGGAGATGGAGGTGTTGATGGTGTAAGAGGTGGTAATTGGATGCCCTGAGCTTCGAAATACCAATGAAGTCGGCAAATCTCATGGCTCTAGCGTCTTTGTGTACACACCACTTCCTGTAGTGTTCAGTTGGTTTCAGATAGTGTATCCAAAACCTTGGTCCAGCGTTGGTCCTCCTCTTCCTCTTCTTTTGATTCCTCGCTTGTTGAGTCCCTTGCCTGCAGAGGTGGAGCAGAACTCGAGCTTGCCTAACCTGTCCTGGTCGGCACATGTGTCTTTTCATTGATTTCCTGCAGACTCATGTTGGTGGAGTGAATTATCTCTGCCCGATATAAATGCTCAGAGTTGAATAATTCAGGTAGATGCACTGTTAATCCCCTCCGATGCCAGATACCCCACTCCCAGATGGTTGCTCTACCTTCACAGAACTATAGCAAGAGCATTTAGCACATGCATGGATGTGCATGCCGGAATACTGTGATCCATGCACCATAATGGGAACAGTTCCTTGGTAGAACACTTGTTGGTCACTGATTTGTCAAAAACCAGTTGACACATAAATTTGTGCAATAGAAAGTGTTCATGGGAGTGTATGATGTTGTTATGAGCATTTTTGGAATAAAAACGCTCCATGCTAGTGAGCTCGTGCTAGTTTTGGGAGGCACAAAAGACATTATGTTGGTCGACAACAGTGGATTCCGGGAATCCGCATATGTCACACATAATCTCTACTATTAGCTCATACGCTCGTCCTCTCAATCGGAACCTAATTCTTTAGTGTTATTGGGGTCAAAGGTTAAGGATGTGAAAAATTCTAGGGTCAGTTCCTCATAAACAGGGAACTGAAACCTAATGAATTGACTCTACTGGATCCTCTCTGCTAAATTTTCTATTCGCTTCCGCACCTCTATCCTATCTAGTGTTTCGAAATAAAAACATTTAGGCACTACTATATGCTTAGAGCGAAGGGAATAGAAACGAATACCTTCCTCCTCAGAGTAGATGGGAAATGAAGCTCCAAAATCTGCCCCTCAGTTCTGCCTCCCCTGTCCCCTGACTTGTTGTGTTCCATGAGGCTCTCGTCGGGCGGTTTGCATGATATGAGGCCATATTGGGTTAAATTTAGGAAGTTGCCAAAGGAAAATTTCTAGAGAGATGTTAGAGCGTTTGGAAATTGAAGTTCTAGAGAGATAAAGTAAAAATGAAAATGAAGGTGAAAGTCAAGTAAGAATTGAATAAATAGGTGGTAAAAAGGGTAAAATGGTAAAGTTATCATTTAAAATTTGCGTCCTCCCCTTTTTGTTCATTGTTGCAGGCCACGCAACATACCACCGAAGGACTTTTAAGTCACAGGCCACGATTGTGACCTGACAAGTCACGGTCATGGCCAGTGCCTATAACTTGATTCCAAGACATTTTTCTTCCAATCCTTTCCTTCTCTCGGTCAATAATTCTTCTTCACTTCTCTTAATATGCTTGCGTACTCTTCCCCATGACTTTGAAATCCTATTCCTCTTTTCGCTTTTATTCATGCAATCCAAAATAAACCTAACTACAAATTTTAACTAATCTAACTAAATTCAACATGTGGTTGCCTTCCATGCAGAGCTTTTTTTAATGTTGATAGCTCGATGCTCCTTTTAAGCTCATGGTCGTTGGAATGATTTATTTGATGGTAACGTCATTATTAATCTTAAATTTTGAATATTTTCTACCATATTGTGACTGCCACCTTCCTTGGAATTTTCTTTACCTCGTCTTCTCCTTCGCGAGCACTTCTTTTGGATGAATTTTGCAGGATTCTCAATGTCTTCCCATTCTCCTTGAAGTTCGGGTTTGTTGCGAACCGCTGGAGTTGAAGAAGCTTTATACTCTCTAACAATCACTTTGAAGGTCAATTGCTCCTTCCCTACTCGTAGAGTTAGTTTGCCTCCATCTACATCGATAATTGAGCATGCAGTGGCCAAGAATGGTTGTCCAAGAATCATCAGAGTATCCTTATCTTCATTGATATCAAAAATATAGAAATTTGTGGGAAAGATAAAATTACCAACCTTGACCAGCACATCGTGTATAATCTTCATCGGTCTTAGCAAAGTTCTATCGACTGTCTTAACCAAAAACTTTGTGGGCACTAGCTCTCGTAACAATTTAAGACTAAAAGTGTAGGGCATCACATTTATACTTGCTCCTAAGTCTGTAAATGCCCTATCTATGATAATCTTGTTGATATTGCAGGGGATGAAAAAGTCCCCTGGATCACCCTTCTTTATTATGTTGGGCACAGTTTCCAGCATTTGCTCCTTCCCTCTCTCTGTGAAGGATTCTTGTAATTTTAAATTGATATGTATCCGTTCCGTCACCTCCTTAATTTTGTTTGGTTCAATTTCTTGTAACGTTTCTGCTTCCTCCTTTCTAGCATATAATTCCCTTTTAGCAAAGAATTGGTGTGGAAATGTCTGTCAAGTTAATTGCACCGATTTGCTAATAATCTTACTTGGAAAGTTGTCTTTAATTACTTTACTTTCTTCCATGTCTACCTTTTCTAGCTCCTTGTCTTGATTTTGACTTATAACCATGATATGCTCCTTTGGGTTCGAATCGATGTTGTTTAGAAGGGTTCTAACATTCCAAATCGACATTGCTTCCGCAAGCTACCCCACTTGGACTTATAAGTTATGGATAGATGAAGCGTGATTCTTTGTGACTTGCTCGAATTTGGTCTCAAGCCTCCCATATGCTTCCTTCATTCCTCCTATCTTATCTAAAATTCTGTCCAACTTCGAATCCACTGAGCTTATTTTGTCTTATTGGAAGCTTGATTGTCCTTGGGTCTAAACTGCCCTCCGTTGTTGTTGTTGGTCTAAGAGAAGTTTGGGTTATTCTTCCACCCAGGTTATAGGTGTTGGAATAGGGATTGTTACCCCCTCCACATCCAAATTATGCCGCCATGTAATTTATTTGCTTCGGGTTATCGTCTCTCATAAAATAGCAATCCACCGTATCATAATCCATTTAGCCGCATAGCTCACATTTCAATTGTGCGGCCTTCACTGGAGCTGAGGATGATGCCTTCATATTACTGAGTTATCATGTCAAATTATCGATCTTAGCTTGCATTTTTGTCATTTGGTCTGCAGCGATAGCTCCCTTCTGTTCCCTAAAATTCGTAGGTTGCCTACTACATTCACTAGCCCATAAACAACTATTGCTAGCCATCTCCTTTATTATCTATTCTGCTTCATCAACCATCTTTCTCATTAACGATCCTCCCGATGCTGCATCAATGGTGCCTCGAGTATGTGGGTTCACTCCATTGTAAAATGTCTGCAGCAGGAACTCTTTAGGTAGATTGTGATGTGGGCATCTCGTCTTTAGATCCTTGTAATGCTCCTATGCTTCATAGATAGACTCCCCATCACCTTGTTGGAAGTTTGTGATCTCCTTAATTATTTTAGTGGTCTTCTCTAATAGGAATTATTTATCTAAGAAGGCTTGCATTAGCTAGTCCCATGTTGTAATGTTGGCAGGACTTACTGAATGATACTAAGTCTTCGCTTTATCCTTAAGTGTAAAAGGAAACAGCCTAATCCTCACTGCGACTTTTGACATCTCGTGATACCAAAAAGTATCACAAATCTCGAGAAAACTCACTATATGCGCATTTAGATTTCATTTGCAAGTCTGTAGAATTGTACATTCTACTGAAACATGTTCAGGAGGGCCGGCCTAATTTGAAAGGAGACCGTTTGAATAGGTGGTCTAGCCACTCCATGGTTTGCAGGATTGAATCCTGGCCTTGTAAATTCCATGAGGGTCCTCTGTTGTTGCCTACTAGGGTTAACTTCTTGATCTATGTTTCTTTGGAATTCTTTAGCCATTTATACTTTTTTAGTTTCTTCTTCTTCTTCTTACCAAGCTTTCCTAAGGATTCTTTCTAAACGTATTATGTCTAAATCAGACGTCTTAATTGTGTGACTTGAGCCCTTTGTGACTCTTATGTTCATACAATAGTACGAATCCTAAGTAAAATGAATTAAAAAAAATAACAAACCTAATGCCTTAAATTATAGAGCTAAATTGCCTTCCCTAGCAATGATGCCAAAAACTTGTTTTCTCAAGGTTACACACCCTAAGTTCCAATATTTTTAACCTTGGTAATTACTGTAAGCACACAGGTCTTTTGCGTAGTTCCTAAGGTGTCGATCCCATAAGGAAGGGAACTAGTCCTACGTCTAATGGTAGCTAAGTCACAAACCTAACAACTACTACAGAAAAGTAAATCAGTTGATAATTGGATGTGAGAATTGAAAGTGCTAAAAGCAACAGAAAAGCAATCACATAACCAAATCCAAAATCGACTTAGAAATCACTAAGTGAGAGAAAGGGGATTTAAATTCGAAATTAAAGAAACTCAACCAATTATGCAATCATTGACTCAACAGGCCCAGACGATCCTAGGGTAAATTACTCTCTCTTGAGTTATAATTCTTAACCCTAATTCAATTTATAGGAATTCTGATCTCTCAATTCACAATCGACTCAAAAACTAAATTAGATCTAAAGTTGTCTACTAACCTACCGAGAACCTATGCTCGATCTCTCATTACACGATTTTACCAGTTTGATTTAATCCTTTACCTATTAATTCACCCAACTCTCATTAGCCCAAATTGATTATTTTCACTTAGCTCACCCTCTTAGTCTATCGCCAAGTTATTAAGAATATGACTTAAATCACAATCCAATCAATAAAAACACAATCGAATAAACTTCATTAATCTCAAGAATCAAATCCAAAGGTGAGTTTAGACATCAACTTAACATTCAACCAAACAAATCTCAACACCTATTTCAATTCTATACATGAATAAAATTGAAATAACAAAAATATTGTAGGGAATGAAATTTGGGTCAGTGATAGTGGGAAACCTCCTATTTTGGGAAGTACTTCGCGTCAAGCTCTTCACTGTGTCTCTCTTCCTTTATCTCCTTCCTCAATCTCTTGGTGTCACCCTAGGTTTTCTCTCTGAATTGGCAGAATGGAAAGTTTTTTGTTAAACTCTTGGCTCTCTCCCTAAACTTTGATGGCTGTCATATCATATTTTATTTATATCTTCGAGGCTCTAGGTCAGACTCGGGGTCGAAACGATCCAAAAATTTGTCCGAAACTTGAGTTTTTTTGTTAGCCTAACGTAGTACACGATCCTGGCCCTGCCTGCCATAATTATAACCTGTTTTTTCCTTTCAGTTACGATCATGGCCCGTAATGCATGATCGTGGCCTAGAGTGCACGATTATGGCCTGGATGCTTCTGGTTCTTCCTCTTTTGTCACGATCGTGGCCTGTGGGCATGATTGTGGCATATGCTTTTTTGACCCGAAAACTCTTTAACTCTTCCCATTCTTCCCTGATTACCCAGCAACACTAGCATCCAAATCAAGGTACCTCAAAAATATATAATTTAAGATTAAAGATTTAAACTAACCTATAAAAACAATTAAACACAAAAACTAACCTAATTAAACCCTAAATGCATACTAAACACTTGAAATGAAATTTAAATACTTATCAAATCTAACCCTAAAACACAATACAAATCACAACTATCAGTATTATCCCTTAAAGACAGAGTGTTAAGTTGTTATTATACAATGATACCTTTACGTGTGATGGTCAACTATATCTACCTGTTGTAGATGATCGGAGATCAGAATTGAGATACTTGCCATACTTGATATTATGAAATATTTAATGAGTAGCAAATGTAATTGAGGTAGCTTATGTTATAAAAATCAAGGTATGAGAAATGGAATGTAGTTGTATAGAAATTATGTATTAAAAACATTTACATGAGATTTGCAATCTACATATTAATTTTCTTATAATTAACTACTCTATAATAGAAATTGTTGGAGACTTGTAAGGTTTAGTTTGAGAGATGCAAAGCACAACTTAAGGTTTATTTTAAAGAAGAAAATAAGTCTAGAATGTAGTTACTGTATGTGTAGTAGAACTTCTGAAAATGTTGGCAACGATATAGAGCAAGAGAATACGATTATTAAATTAAATGGTAGAAAATGTCAAACACTCTTATATTAGCACAAAGAGGGCCTGAGGAATATTGATGACTCATAATTGATTCAAGATAGGTTGATAAGGTGAAATGTTCTGTAGTAGGATTAAGGTAGCTTAGGGCTAACAAAAGAGTTACGTAGATCAGCACAAGAGTGATATAGAGTGCCAAGAGGGAGGCAAAAATATTTTTGAAAGTGTAGAGAGGAGTACTGAGGTTCGATAATAGGGTAAGTTAAACCTTAGGTATATTGGCCCTTATGAGATTATTGCGAAAGAGGATCTATTGTCTTACAGATTGACATTCTCACTAGAAGGAACGTAGATCCATAATTAATTTCATATTCTTATGCTTAGAAAGTACAAGTTAAATCTGAAGCATAATACATTCTAAGGAAAATTTACATATACATAACTGATTTGTATGCACATTCATTACTTATATTGTATCGTATGATTATACAAGTGTGCACGACAACATGAATAATTGGTATTGATGAGCATTCGTATTGGTTGTAGTGATTAATTGTACTAATGTGCAATTGTATTGATAACTTGTCTGAACAAGCATTGAATATCAATATTTGGCTTATAAATGTGCATTTTTGTTATATGGATAATACATTGAGGCATATGTTACCAGCTCAAAAAATTAAGATTATGAGTGATTTGAGTTATATGGAGGAACTAATAAGAATAGTTGATTATCATATTAAACAGTTGAGGAATCGGGTAATTCCTCTATTAAAAGTTATTAGAGAAATCATTTGAGAGAAGAGGCCATTTAAGAGACTAAGGAAAACACGAGACAACAATACCCCCATCTATTTGATCACCCAGGTAAGAATTTCGAGGACAAAATTTCTTAAAGGGAGGGGGGGAGGGGAGAATTGTAATAGCCCCTTCCTACACTTAAGGAATAATTGTTAGATTGAGGCATATCATGTGAGAATATATGAAGAGAATTCCATATAGGTATGCATTATATTTGCATACACACATGAACCATGATTTAGAAATATTGTAAAGATAGTATATGTACTTAATTGACACATCTCGAGATATGAAAGATTTTAAGTGATTATGATGCAATTATGTGTCAGTTATGTCATAAATCTTGTTTGATGAGTATAATTAGTGAATTAGGAATTTATTAATATGATTGAGTAATTGATAAATTGGTGTGAGCACCTAAATTTAGAAAAAAATGTTAAAGAGTAAGACAAAATGACATATGGACATTTGGGTAAGTTAGGCCTATAAATTGATGACATGTGGCATTACGAATAAGTGACAAATAGCTCAGTTAAATGGATGACAAGTGACTTAAGTATAATTGTGACAAGTGGCCCTTTAACATCGTAACAAATGGAACCTTAGAGTTGTGACATGTGGAGCAATAGAATGGTGACATTTGTAGCTTCATAAATGATGACATATGTAGCCTTATAATTGGTGAAACATGTGGCCTTATAATTGGTGACATGTGTAGCCTCATAAATAGTGACATATAAAGGCTTAAATGAGTTACATATGGAGCCTGAAGTAAGTGACACATGGGCCAATAGAATAGTAATATATGGACCAAGCATTAGGTGATAATTGGAAGCATGAGAAGAAGCCACATGGCATAGCTCTCCATTTGAAAAGTGTCCCACCTCTCCACCACACATTTTTACTCCACGAATTTTTCACTATAAAGATCATCTTTCTTCATGTTTTTGGTCTTATGTTTCCTCCTTTAATCCCTCACTACCGACCTTCTCACACCATCTCCCAAAACCTTGAGTTTTGTCAACTTTAGTGGTCTACATCTTGTGATTGGAAATCCTTTGTATTCCATCTTACTCTTAGAGTATATTTGAAGACTTGAGAGGTTCGATTAGCTTGGAAATTGAGGTGACTTTAGTTAAACAATTGATTTCCCTATTATGTTATATATTAGCATAGCATACATGATGATTGATTGGAGATGAATTGTATGTAAGGTTAATGATGAAGTATGTTGGAATAGGTTAGCTGGAGTATTTTCACTGAACGTACGTCTATATTTCGACCATATCTTGATTTGTAGGTATCCAAATGGGATGAATTTTAATTTATATTGACCTAAAGACATATGGATACACTATTTATGAAGGAATCGAATTCGAATTTTGTCTCTAAGGTCTTTAAATTGGACTTGAAGCTGAGAACTGTGTGTTGTCATGGTACGAGAATAGTCAGTAGTATTTTGAATATAACTTACAGAATACTAAACCAAACTGCATGAATTTGGTTTTATTATAAGCTTAACACATATAGGAACATTTGTTTAAAAGAATGTATTGCCTAAATACCTCATTTCCTATGTCAAAATGGATATGAAAAATTGACACGAAAATCTATCTTGAGAAAAATCTGAAAAATTAGAGTTGTAGGTCGAAATTTTGGTTTCAATTTTATCTTCCTCTTTAAACCTATTTTACATATCTATAGGGCATGAATTTGAAGAAACTTAAAGAATGAAAGTTGTAGATAAAGGTCTTAGTTTGACCTCTGTGGAAGTGGGTTGATAAAATAGTAACTAGAGCTTCAGTTATGCTTGTTTTCCTAATACTACATGTGACAGACCCCTATGCAGAATCCTTATATTATTTCCTAATTTTTAGGAACTTTAGAGCTTGGATTAGTAAAAGTATAAAACATGAAAAATTATTATTGATGTCTTATTAATGTCTTTGTAAAACAGTTTGGCCAGAAGATAACTTGATAAATAGATGTAGTTAATTGAAGTCATAACCTAAAGAATGGACTGTTTTGATGAGGTTGAGTTCGAATCTGAAAATTTTGATTTATTTAAGGAATAAATGAGTTCTTTTAGTGAAAATATGATCTTAAGAATATGATAAATATGTATAAGGTATGGATAAATGAGCATTGAAAAACATAGGGTATTTATGAATGAGAATTGGGTGAATGTATGACTCTATTTTGCTGGAAGAATTTTGGTAAATGTATAGATTTAGCTTGCTAAAATTTTAGATGTAAAGTACCAATTGTGTGTGTATTATAAGGAGCTTTTTGATCATGAAAAATTTTCAAGGATAAGTGTAAGATTTGAGTTGATAATGATATAAAGATGTAATGTGATTCAAAGTATGTAAGTGATGAATTGGGAATGATTGAATGAGAACTAGGAAATTATGTGAGTGAGTAATCCTAGCAAAAAGAGTGATAAATATGTGAGTGATAAATTAAGAGTGATCAAGCGTATTAAGGCATAAACCTAATGGCAAACTAGATGATGTGCAAACCATAATGAATGTATAAGTATGATTTGTGAATAAGATTTCATACCTAGAATAATCAATTGAACATGCATTAAACATGATACATATACATGTGTAACTTTGAGCATTAATTTGATTTATCAATTAGTAATGTGTGCATGTTTGTATTGTTTGATTTAGAGGCACACGTCGACCGGCACCATCTAGACATTGCTGACACGTAGAGACAATAGCTATATAGAGTGTACTGTAAGTTTACGTGTTCTATTCAAATTGTGTTGATTAAACTTAATTCCTCTATATTGAATTGATCGTACTATAATTGTGAATTACTAATTCCAGACAATTGATTGTCCGAGGAGTTTGATATTCGAGACTATATTGGGAGTGTTTATGATTTAAATGAGTAAGGAAATTGAATGCTCAACTATTTGTTGAATGCCGAACTTAGATCCGATGAACTGTGAAAATTGAATGTGCTTATTGACCCAAAGTGATTGATGATATATTATGTGAACTATGTTACTCCATTACATGATGCATGTTCACATAAGGAGTTGTGGCCGGAACAACAAATGTGAAAAGAGCTTTAACCTCAGTTATGCACATCAGAACCCCAAGCTCAACGATTAATGAGCCCTGTACCTACAACAGATATGAGACAGTACAGAAAAGAGCCCAATATCCTCAACGGATATGGGACAGTGAAATATGAACTCGGTCACAACAAAGCTAAAATGGAAAGAGTCTCGTTTACTTTTGCATTTGTATCTTTAAATATGTCTATGATATTGATTGCAAATGAATGTTGAACTATGTTGTGTTGATATTGAGAAATTCTTTTGACTTTGATGGTGGTATGAAGAATTGTGATAAATGAGTGTTTTGTTCTGAAATGATTATATGATATTCTTGCATTCAGAATATACTTCTAGAATGAATTAAATAGTAATTGTATTTTTACATGCTTCTTTTATTATGATGCAAATTGTAGAATATGAGTTATAACTCTGAATGAAGCGTTACTTTAATTGAGCTTAATGTTATTCATTGATATATATATGTTATATTTTGAGTGAACATATCGATTATGATTCAGTCACTGAGTTTGCAAACTCACCAAAATTGTACCATTGCTTTTCAGGTTTAGGAGAAATCTAGCTAGTCTAGTTGAAGTGACTTCTGCATTTGGATATAAGTCAGTGTCAGGATCAGTTGTATCTGTAAATGTCTTAGTTATGTTGTATCAAGGATTGTATCTCTCAACTGTTGTATAATGGACATGTGAATTTTGGAAATGCAATGACATTTGAGACGGTATATTTTTGTGAATAAAAATGGAACAATATGACTATTGGAATGTTTTATGTCATGTGCGATGAATTAAAAAGTAGAAAAAAGAATTGATTTAACTGTCTTAGCGTGTCATTTTTGTAGAGTATGTTCTCGAATATCCTTTGGTATGTCGGGTATATGCTCTATAGGAGTGGTATGTTACACACCTTCTGTTTATTCTCTCTGTAGGCAAAGGCTAAGGATGATTATTTATTTTTTCCTATTTCTCATGCCTTACTTACCATTTAAGATAACTAAATTTTAAACCTTAATTATGTGTTCCTTAGATTTTTCCTTTTTTTCTCTACCACTCTGACCTATGTCTCAATTATCTTTATTGCATAGCCTTCCCCCCAAAACCTTTTCTTGCCTTTAAACTCTAAAGAAAGGAAGGATCTTCTCCCTCCCCTGCACCTATTCCTCTCCTCACTATCCTTTTTAAGTTTGACGCTCCTACTACTCTTATAAATCTGAAGACAACCTATAACTTGAAATTAAACTTAAAGTAATCTACAAAGCTTCACTATTTCCCCCCTTAATCTTCTAACTCATATGTGGTGGCTCCTCCTTTGGAAATTCTCAAATAAGGAGCCAAATGTTTGTCCACAACTCTTATAGGTTTCTTCCTTTCTAAAAGACCAACTTTCCCAATAACTAAACCACAGGCATAAATCTAAGGAGTAAGAGTACTGTCTGAGGTACTTTTAAGTGAAGAAGGTATGTTTCTTTCAAATTCTCCATAAATTTAGCAACCTTTGATGTGCTATAAGATGGGCCCTGACACTTATCCAACATAACCCTTTTCCCATAAGCATGACACCATAAATAAGTTTAGATGAAAGCCTTTACTCTTAGGTCCCTTTATAGGTCAATTTTCATAAATGCCCCTTGAATATTGATCTAAAAATAGCCTTATTTACTTAGCAAGTTTAATTGGAAAGCCAATGTGTATGGATGAGGCTATAGCCATTAGATATAGGATAGGCTACACCAGGTTGTGTAATCTTTTTGGAACTAAAGAATAGACTCTTGGGGACTATCCCCTTATTTAGGATTAGTGAGAATGAACAATTAATGGATAACACTATTAATTTTTCCTACCAATGAGGGCCTTGTTTGAAGTTCTAAGGGAAAATTTAGGGTAATAGGCAATAAATTTGTAAGGGGTGATTACATAGGGTTGAATAATATAAAGATAATAAAAAAATTATCCCCAACTTGAACTCAATTAATTATGGATAATAATTATAATATGATGACTTTGAATCTCATTATCCATAGTACATCTAAATCCTAACGAAAGAATTTTAAGAATGTTGCTCATCCAAGAGTTATGAATAATAAGGTATATTATGCCCATTTTGATTTGAATGTTGCATATAATTCTAAGAAATAAAGGGATTAGCAAATTAAGACTCTTGAATTAGAGGTCATCTCTCCTAATCGAGGAAAGGATGAATACAAAAAAATAGTTAGGAGGAAATCTAACAAAAAAGCCAAGGCAGAGGGCTTGTCCCCTACCTTTTCTTCTCATAAATGAAACTCATTACATAGAACATTAAGCAAAGGGCTTGTGTAACACCCTCTACACGGAACCAAAAACCATCCACACTCATAGCAATCAAATTCCTGCACATGCATTCAAGGTATACAATTATATTCAATGCTATACGTATACATATTACAAAACTTCCTAATGCCTAAAATTATCATTTAACAGTCGTAATACATCTTTATATTTACATGTTAATCTAAAAGAAAACATAAAATTTCTTTTATTATATATACAATCATTCTTTAATTAAAAGACACATCCAAATGTATTTTTACGCCTAGCTGTTGGCCTTGGTCCCTGGAGATGTTCCCTATACCTCACTTTTATAAACTGGACCTACACGATTAACACACGCACTAAGCTTGAAAGCTTAGTAGGGAAAACATTTAGTTTAGAGGACCACTTACAGCAATCATCCGTCAAACACACACATTCCAAAATATCACAACTTAGATACCATAAATTCACATTCATGAACCAAACATTGATATTCAATGCTCAAGCAAACAATGATAGCATGTGACACCCCACTCCCGCCGAACCCGAACCCGATATCGATCGTGATACCCGGATCCGTGCCCCGCGAGGGTGGCAT
>JANZXR010022834.1:0-15181 GCA_027575705.1 Erythroxylum echinodendron
TGTAACCAAGATGGGATGGTGTGTGATAGGGCCCCCAGATATCAACATGAATGAGGTCAAAACAATTAGAAGCAATAAAGTTACTGGAATAAAAGGGCAATTTTTTTTGTTTAGCAAAATGACAAACATCACATTGTTTAACAAATTGAAAGACTACAGAAGGATCAATCTTGGAAAAACTCTGCAGCCGTTGATTAGACAAATGGTCTAGTCTCTTATGCCATAGATGTTCTGGGTGTGTGATGGTACTGCAAACAAGAGGACAGGGGTCCGAAGTAGATGGAGAGAGGTGGTAGAGTCCATTGATTTGTTTAGCAAAACCAATCCTCCTCACTGAATTGATGTCCTGAATATGGCACAAGGTAGATGTGAATGTTAGTTGAAGATGACCAGAAACAGTGAGTTTGCTGATAGAGACTAAGTTAAAGGAAAAATTAGGTACAAAAAGAACATCAGTGAGGGTGAGTGAAGAGATATTAACAGTGCCAATATGTGTGACTGATACGAGATCCCCATTGGGTAATCTGACATTGGTGTTGTCGACGGTTTTGCAGGTTGTGAAGAATCGTAAGGAACAAGTAATATGATCGGTAGCTCCAGAATCAAGAATCCAAGGGAGAGACCAAGGATTAGAAGGAAAAATAGGTTTGGATGTACCTTGTTTGTGAGCAGAGACAGTATTAACTTGAGAAGTGATAATGTTTTTGCCTTTGGGATCTCCTTCTTTTTGCAGCAACTGTACCAATTGGCCGTATTGCTCAGCACTCAAGTTGTAGACAGAAGTATCTTGGAAATGCTCTCTGTTGATGGATTGGGATTCCGGCTCAGAGGAGAAGACATCCAGGTTTGTTTCAACTTGATTCACAGATTTAAATTTGGGTGTATTATTGTCTCTGTTGGAGAATGAAGGTTTGTGGGGTGTTGAGAAATTGGGTGGGAAGCCATGTTTTCGGTAACATTTGGATTCAATGTGGCCAGTATTACCACAGAAGGTGCAGATGGGTCTTCTGGATTGTTGGTTGATTTTTCTGGTGTCAGTTTTGGCATATAGAGCATGAGGTTCAATGGTGGTACTGGGTATATTGTTTTGTAAAGATAGGTTAAGTTGTCTTTCATGCTGAGCAACCATAGCAAAAGCTTTTTTGATATTAGGTAAAGGTTCCATTATCATAATGTGGGACTTCACAGTAGAGTAGGATTCATTCAAGCCTCTAAGAAATCTAATCACACAATCACCATCTTGATAGTTTTTAATAGTATCTAAGAGATCAAAAGAACATTGAGGATCACACTTACACCTGAGTAAGGGCCTGAGATTAAAGAACTCATCCCACAGCATCTTGAGATGGGTGTAGTAATCTGAAACTGAGAGAGAACCTTGTCGAAAACTGTAGATTTCTTCCTGTAGATCTGAAATGCGAAATGAATCTGCTTGTGAGAACCTGCCTTCCAAGTCTTTCCATAAATCTACAGCAGAATCAAACCAAATAACACTCTGTGCTATTGAGTCTGTCACAGATCTCAGTAGCTAGGAAAGCACCATAGTATTGCATCTTTCCCAATAGGCAAACAGGGGGTCATTTTTTTCGGGCATTAGAATAGTGCCATCAATAAACTTAAGCTTGTTTTTAGATAACAGGGCCATTTGAATTGATCTAGCCCATGAGTGATAGTTGGTTCCCGTTAAAAGGGTTGAGACTAGAATTAAAGAAGGGTTTTCATTAGGGTGTAAGTAGTAGGGGCTTGTTGGATGATCTTTTGGTCGTAAGAATTGCTGATTTTGGTTTCCTTGGTTTGCAGTGATACTGGCATATGAAGGTCCAGCCATGATGAAAAAGAAAGAAAAAAAAAACAGAGTTTTATGACGAAAACAAACAGAGCCAGAGACAACGCTCTGATACCATGTTGAGTAAAGAAGACGGCAGTAAAAGCAACAATATTTTGGCTCAACCTTTTTACTACTGCAATGAGAACCTTATATAGGCTGTAGCTGTGAGTCTGTTACAACAACCTGTAACAGACGAATATTGTAAAACAGACAAAGTACAGTGGTATAAAGAAAATAGAAAAAGAATGAGAAAATCAGAGTTGGGCCCATCTGTTGAGTCTGCCTCTTGAGAGTCCATGAGATGTGTGAGCTAGACCCATTAGGAAGAAAGATTGAAGAGTGATCCGGTCCAGTCCAAATATTTTAGGTTTGATTGTTAGTCTCATCGTTGAGATGAAAGAGTCTCAGACGGAGACTCTGTCTTCGACAGGTCTGGCCCAATCTTGTTGAAATTTGAGAGAAAGTAACCCCAAACAGCAAAGAAGCAAGCAGAAGCATCACAGCAGCTGGTACGATAAAACAACAGCACCGCAGAGTCCATTAGCAGAAAATGATAGCAGCGACCAGAGAAAGTAAACAAAACCACAGCAGTAGTTGTAACCCAGCGGCGAAGGAGAGTCCAGAAGAACAAAACTATTGAATCAGTAAAGAAGACAAACGACGATGCAGCAGACAGACAGTCCAAAACGCAAGCAGAGAAGAAAAAAAATGCATCAGCCAGAAAAAAATAAACTGTCGCAGTGGAAAAGAAAAAAAGGGGGTGTTGAGGGCTGGGCAGACGTTTTTGACGTAGGTCTTCGGGCTGAAAAGAGTATACGTAGGCCGCTGCTAGACCAGGCTGGGAGGACGTCTTCTGGAGCTTGGCAACGACAGGTAGACTTGAATTTCGAGACATCTGGGTTTTATTTTTCATCTTTTTCCTTTAATATATAAGATCGAATAGGTTTTATTAAATTCAATCATACATGAATATTTAATTATTTTTTAAATTTGGTAATTTTATGATAGTTTTAGATTTTATTGAATAGATACATACGTTTAATAATCTTGAAATAATCTACCATCAATTAAAATGACGAATTCGTAATTATTTATTAATTTTTAATAAGTAACATTCGACATAATTTTATTTCTTCATTAAAAGTTTAATATATGTCGTTAAATTAATTAATCTAATTATAATAAACCATTTGTTGAGTTTGTTGGTTAAAATTGAGTTTTTTCTTAAATTTTAAGACTGTCGAAATATCAATTCTACGAGCTACCTTTGAGGTTGTTTTTCAATTAGGGAATAATTATTTGAACTATTCGTGATTACTGTACTAAGTAAGGAAAGATTAGTTATTATAAATATGATCTTAATAACTAGAACTAATTTATTCATGAATATGTTGAATTATTTTTACAACAATGATCATTTGCACGAATCAATTTAGAAATAAATTACTTTAACTAGAAGTTTGTTTTATTGAATTTTAAATCAATTCATTTTCGGTATTTTTAATATTGCATTTTAACGTAATTTTTAAATTCTTTTATTTTTTTAACTTAATTGTTTAAAAGAGATAAATTATTATTTCCTGAGGAGGCGACCTTATTTTATTGTATTACATTAATATTTTGTGTAGATTAATTATTTTTGATTGATTTGACATGTGCCTTATATATATTTTAAATATGAAATATATAAATTTTTTAAAAAACTTTAAAATTTAAATTATATTAATCAATATATTTAGGTACATAATCTATAATTGCTTTGTATAAGTCAAATTACATAAAAAATTATTTAATATATTTTTATTTGTAACTTTATTATTTACTAAATAAATTTAAGAGATTTCTTTTATGAGTAGGTAATTATTATTGAACATAGGATACATTTTATGTTTTTTTTCCTCCTTCTGGTCTTAATTTTTAAATTAAAACTTTTCCTGACATTTTAGTTAAAGATTATTACTAATTGGTATCAACTAAAGAGTCGGTATTGACGGTACCAAAATTTGGTACAGTAATCCTTTTTTGGTATCAATTTTTGTCAAGACCGACATTCAAATTATTATTTGCCATTAAAAAAATATTTGTCAATAAGATTGTTTGCAACTGATCTCTCCAAATTAGGAACTTGTTGACATCAAGTGTTGTTGTGAGGAAGTTACTGACATTGGTGATTGGAAATTGTAGAGCCGATGACTTCCAATTAGCCATAAAGAAAAGGTAAAAGCAAAGGTTTCCCCATTAAAAGAGCAAAAAGAAAGGTCCAATTTAAGTATAATTTTCGTCAAAGTCGGCTCTAGTTAGTCTCCATAGACCCAGTGGTTGGATTAAGTTTACTTATTGCCGAATTAAAACTAAATAACACAAAATAAATGTTTGTGTTACCAAATATGACTTTGGAAGTTTCTAAACGGAGAAATTTAGCCCCCAAGGTATAGTTTAGCAAGCAAAAGCTTAGGTGGTGTAATACCTGTTATGTTAGCTCAAGCCTCTGATCAGTTAAAACACATCTTGCGATTTACCTCCTTCACTAATTTTAGAGGCACGGGAGATGGGGGCTCTTAATGTTAGAATTCAACATTTTTTTTTTACGGAGAAATTTAGTAAATCGACTTGACCATTTAAATTATTTCTTAAAAATCATTATCTTCACCGGAATTAAAGGCACGGCAATTTGGTGGGTCAGGTCACGGGTTTGGATTTTTGGGCCCAACTTAGCTCAGGCTGAGAATTTTAAATATTTAAAAAATAATAATAAATCGGTGCCTTTTATTATTTTTTAAAGAAGAAAATAAAGAGAGAGAGAGAGAGAGAGAAATGAGTTACGTTTAATAGGGCACCGCACGAAGCAACGACATATAATAGTCACGACCCGATGTCTGTGCTATAGACAGAAGCAAAGCGAACCCCTTCTCTCTGCCACCACCAGCACCACCTTCTACTTCTCTGTCTATCTTCTTCTTGCTCTCTAACATCAAGTCTTTATGACTGTTCCTTAAAACCAAATTCATCAAAGCTTGTAAGCATATATACATATACATGTGTTCTCTGTAAAATTCTTGTCTTTCGTGATATTTTGTTTTTGGGGTCTTTCTTCCTTTCTTGACAATGGCCACAGCTAAGCCCCAGCCGCTTCACAACTTCCCTCTCTCCCTTAAATGGGGCCAAACCACCACTCTCGCCGCCAACCATCACCAACCACGAGCCACCAACTCCCCTGTAGTTCCCGACTCCGAAACTGAATCCGACGCTGAACCACGACCAACTCCTCCTCCGCGCGTCGGATCCCGCTCTGCCCGTCTCCAGAGGATCTCCTTCACCTCCTGCTCTGCCATGCTTCCTAAACCCAGGAAAGGCTCGCCTGAGAGGCCGCAGAAGGCGGCGGAAAACAACGGAGATGAGGAAGATGGAGGGCAGGGGAAGCAGAGGCGCGTAGAGGAGGAGGAGGAGGAAGATAATTTGAGGCCGTGGAAATTGAGACCCAGGAAGCCCATTTTGAAGGAGTCGGCCTCGTCGGTGGCGGCGATGCAAGCGAACGAGCAGAGAGAGAGTAAAGATATCGTTTTATGTCAGAAACAGACGAGGCTGAGGGGATTGACGGAGTCAGTTGCAGAAGGAGCGGAGAAGAAGGAAAGGAAACTATGGATATCTCTATCCAAGGATGAGATTGAAGAGGACATATTTGTTATGACCGGGTCTAGACCTGTAAGGCGGCCCAGAAAACGACCCAAGAACGTCCAAAAAGTTCTTGACGTAAGAAAAATTTTCAGTTTTTGTTTCTATATTTTAACTGATTCATCGTTTTGGTTTCTGGGTTTCTTCCAATTTCCGGAAATTGATGATGTTTCTGGTTGCGGTGTGATGTTTAGACGCTTTTTCCTGGATCGTGGATGTCAGGGATGAGACCTGATTATTATAGACTGGTCTATCTTCCTGTGAAGGTTTGATATTACTTTCCATGCTCTTTATTTTACCCTCAAACTAGCTATTTATTGCCACTGAGATGGTAATCTTGCTTGCTGCAGAAATAGAGTTTCTTAAAGAAGCTCACTTAGTTCCTTATAGGAAGGTTTGTTATCTCTCTAGCTCTCATTCAGGTGACATGCACTCGTTTTGTGCTTGTTTTTAAATGCTTACTTTGTCTGATATTGGTTTCTATTGATTATATTAGAGTCTAATAGAGTTAAGTGTTTTAAGTGCAGAAGTAGATATGGACGATCGGATCTCTATGGTGTTCTACAGAACTCGTAGTTCTAAAATATCTTACTCCTGCAATACTTGGACCTGAATTTGATGTATAACATATGTAGTGAACAAGTGAAGCAGTAGCCCGAATGGAAGGGGAAAAAAGGATACTTTGGTAGATAATTTCTTCATACCATCGTTGTATTTCCTTCTTGGGGTGTTAGGTTACTTGGTTTTAATTATTTTTATAGTTGTAAGTTATGGAAGGTTGATAAAAGTAAGGATAACTGGACAGAATTTTGTTTCTTTTAATTTCGTCCTGGATTTCACTCAAATGTTGATGTGCTTTGCAAGCTGTGATCTATTTCTTGAGAAGTTTGTTATTACTTTTATGATTACTTGCTATCTCTTACAGGCTTCCCTACACTGCTGGGGGCCAGATTAAGCAAGCAAGCCAAGTGGTTTGCCACAAAACTTCACTCCATTATGTGAGTTTATATTGGGATCGCACTCCTTTTTCAGCAAGAAATTTTCTCAAATTTTATCGAGCTTCGACAATATGAGGTTGAATCTTTGTATGCGTAATTTCAACTTCACATTCTGATTTTTGTTGCCATACTCTGTTTCATTTAGAAATGACAACCCCCCTGAGACCTATCACAGAAAAAAAAGAGATTATGTCACAATTTTGTTGCATATAGATAGGAAATTTCAAATTTTAACCTTTTGTAGATGATTGTTTTGGCCTGTATCTTAGTTTTCTGTATTGAAATTGCATTAGATTTTGGTTTCAGCATACGATTGTGCTGAGCATCTGTTCTCCTTTATGTTCCATTATTATTATTTGGGTTACGAGGTGAATTTTCACTCATGTCATAAATCTTGTCTCTGAATTGGTTGTGTCATTTACAAGGTTGCAGACCTGTGCCGTTTTACTGCTGAGGCCATGGTGGTTGTTGTTTGTGTTTGACATATTTCGGGTCATTAAACCATCACTTGATACACAGGATGGTAATAACTTGTTATCATTTGAATATTATTTTCCCCTTTTCAAGCTCAGAAGATGGCAACTTTACTTCTAATCCTAAAATTGAAACTTTGAAGCCTGAGTTCCTGAGCTTATAGTAACTGAAAACTCTACTCAGATGGGCCAAATCCGGCCCTTTTCTTTGTTATTGAGGTTATGTGTTTGGTATCAGATTGAAGAAATCTGAGTTCAATCATTTGGTTAGTTTTTGAGCAACCATTCAGACTTTTGACCTTTTTACCTTAAGTTGTTGTCTATGGAAACTGTGTTATGTGGAGCTGCTCAAAATCTTTTAGCGCATCATTAGAAGTCAACTACCAAATCTATTGGGAACTATCTGTGAAGCATTAGATATTCTCCATTTTGATGTAAATCTCTTCGGTTTTTCAATTCCGGTTTTCTAATGCAGATTAAGGATGACAAATTAGTTCGAGCCAAGAACTTAATCTGTTGACTTGCTCGAAGTCAACAGATTAAGTTCGGCTTGATTGAATGTGTTTTTGGGTTTGAGTATCCAGGTGTGATTATGTTCGGCCCTAACAAACTATTTTGGGTCGGGCTCAATGTCAACAGGCAAAGTTAGGTTAATTTGGGCTCGCGTTTCGTTATCCAAGCCCCAACTGCAGCTTCAATTGTTTTTTTTGGGTTTTTTTTTTGTATTTAGAGTTTTCCTGGTTTTTACCTTTTATCTGCTCCATGCATCTCGGGATGAAGGAATCGAGTTTTCCATTTAGAAAACCGAGTCCTTGTACTAGTCTAAATCAATCTCCAAATTTTCTAAAATTATGCAATTGAGTCCAATTTAGATGAAATGGATTTTGCAATCTTTTTTAACTTTGCAACTAAAGCCAAATTAATATAAATTAATGTTTTAATTTTCTATAATTTTATATTTCTTAAATTAGCTTAAATTAACTACCTGATTTAGTTGGATCTCTAATCAGATTTAGATTTAAATATTAATTTAGTTTTTTTAAAAACAAAGGAAACTACAGTCGTTATTTTTTAGATACGCACTAGTAAATCTCATGATTAACGCAATAGTAAGTTAAATTAAATTTTTTATCTTTTTTCAAATATTGCATTTAAATTTAAAGTATGCCTGTCCGATTTCTCAATCTTCCTTTCTTTTTGCAGTTATAACTGAGTTTAACCCATCCTAGTCAGACTTCTAGGACTTCTTTTAGATTAGAAAGCTATTAGAGAATTTGCTTCTTCGCTTACACCACAGTTCCAAGTTATCCAACCAAACAAAATAGGATAATAGCTTATACCGGGACAAGAAACAAAACGATATAATTGAATGTAAGCTTGTCTCATCCTTTTATAACCCGAATGCAGAACAGACCTCTCTTACCGCCATCCTACTTAATGGCAACATGCAAGAAGTGTTGCAATTCGCATGCATCTTCTTCTGATGCTACACTCTTTGAATCGTTGTCTTAAGATCAAACATACAAATGTTTATTGAATTCCCCCTATTCAATAACGGAATACCACAAGAACCAGGAAAAAGTAAACATCTCCCCAACTCGATTGGCACTTTACATGGAACATAGCCCTTCTGAGTTCTGTATATCCAAGTAAAACTGGAAACCAATGTTTGAAGACAAATAATCCAAATTCTTGGAAAAGTGTTGTTACTTCGGATTCTTCTTACTAATTTGTGCACTTGATCTTTTGATGGACTCTATCCTTTGAAGCCTAATCTGCTCCCTGAACTTAGCTATGAACTCGTCAGCTTTCTTATCAACGTCAGGTCCTACATCACCTGCACCGCCAGAAACAGCTTCTTCTTCGTTTCTTATCCTTGCAGCCGGACCTGAAACCAAGGAGTTGCCGGTGATCACATCTTCTTCGACCTCAGGCTCTGTTTCCGAGTCCCCATAGGATTCCATCACCAAACTCTCCACAATTTCTTGATTTTCTTCGTCTGCAAACTTCCTGAAAGATGGCTGTGGCATGTAAAGGACGCTCTCGTGGCTTGGCTTCTCTGTCTTCAATGGTGATCGATCAGACCCTGTTTCTACTTCCTTGGACATTTTCTTAGCCTTGCCAGTGATCCCATTATTAAACCCTGTGTCCTGCCATTGCCCAACTAGTGTTTCATTGCTTCTGATTGTTCTAACAGACTGCGGGAGGGATATGTTTGGTCTCCTATTCAAGTCTTTTGTCTCACTTGAGAGACTTCGTTTGAAATCATGATCACCAACAGCAACAGAAGTTGGTTTCATTGACGATGAACTACGGATCACATGTGATAGTGGCGGCGGTGGCGGCGGAGGAGGTGGAGGAGGAGACCTATAGATATACTTCTTTCTCACAAAATCCTCTGCATTTTTTCCTTGTGCCTCTACTGAGAAAGAAGTTGCAGGAGAGAGTCTCTTAGGAGAAGATAACGTAGATGAGGAGGACAATTTTGGTGAAGTAGTAGTTGAATTGGTTGCTGGTGATCGAGACACCTGAGCTCTAGAAGATCCGTTGAATTCGGGTTCCTCCGACGAAGATATACTATTCAGAGGGTTATCCGATTCTTTCATTTCCATTCTTCCTGATCTTGATCTCCATGGAATTGGAGAAGGAAGCACCACATTGTCCTTCAACTTCTCTACCAATTCTTGATGATCCAACCCTCCAAAGCCTCCACCTTTACTTGTAAATCTTTTGGATCCTGACCTACTTAAAGAACCAGAAACACCAACAGAATCTTTTCTACGTTCGTTAGCATTTTCATCGATTACACGCGATTTTAGGCTCCTAACAGGCAACAGGAGAGGCTTTTCAGCGATTCTCGAGCTTGTAACGTTTCCACGATCTTCATCGAGAGCAGGGTGTTCTTCAGTCACAACAACCACAGGCTCGTTTCTGCAGTACTGACTATTCCATGTTTGGACCTTGTTGCCGTCAGACCGAGGAGGGCTATCGGATTCATCATCAAAAACCGATGCAACCTGAAGGAATGCGGAGACATAAGATTGAGCACTATCAAACTTAGAGGTGTGGAGGTTGCTGTTATTGTTCTCTTTTTCCGTTTCTTCATTTCGCCTGCTGAAGAGGCCGTAGGAGACAGCTATACCAACAAACAGAAGGTGGAGAAACTCCCAACCTCTAGTTTGCAAAGTTTGGTTAATGAAGTCAGGAGCTTGTGAAGGGAAAAGTGGTAGTATGACTAAGAAGATTGAGACTATGAGAGCTTTGTAGAGGAAATGAGTGTAGAACTTACTAGGGTTTGCCTGGTTTCTCTGTTGGTCTTTGGTGTAGTAGCTCGCATTGGCCATTGAAGAGGGGTGAGAATAAGCGTGGGATTAAGCAAAATCCCTTTCTTTGTTTGTTTTCTGTTCTTTTTGTGACGAAGAAGAACAAGTAAGAAGAAGAAGGAGAAGAAAACTTAGAGGTTAAGGAAGAGTGTGCGAGAGAGAGGAAAGTTTTGGGAAGGAGTGAGCAAATTTGAAGCTTAGCCATTCCTTTATTCCCTTGCTCTTTGATCCTTTTTTCATTCACTTTACAAATTGAGACTCAGTGGCATGCATTCTTTTCTTTTCTGACTCAGTTTATGCTCTAATGCCTTTTCTTCTCCTCTGCTTTTTCTGGATATACGCATACAATGAAAGACTAGCAAGTAACTTCTCCTAATTTCAGCAATATCATCGGGCCAAATCATTTGACATATGGTTCTGAAAGTTAGTAAGAGAAGATCTGGAGATTCCTTTCACAAGAAAAAAGGCATAGGAATTCTGTAACTGACCAAAACCCGAGGCAAATGCTTCCTCAGGATCATTGCTAGTATAATTGTTGATGCTCAGGATCATGTCCTTAGGATTTCTTTTTCTCAATAACTAAGAATTGTTTTTTTTTTTTTTTTTGGGTATTCACCAAGTAGTCCCGATTTGAACCATAGAAATAATTTCTTTATAAAATATAAAAGAAAGATTACGTACAATTGATGATTCTTCTTTGACTGTCGCAAGACGAAGAGCTTTATGCACCGGTAGAATAACTGTTTAAAATAATTAAGGTAAAGAACAAGAACATGAGGAAGATTTGTAAACTAGAGGTCCTCATTGATAACCCATCAATACAAAGAGAGAATATTTGGTATTGGGAATATGGATAACGTAAGAGGCAAATAGGTTGCGTGGTGTGGTGTTAGGAATCCCCTTTTGGACTTGGTACGCTAGCTTTTGAATTGAGGAAATAAAAAGAAAAAGGAATTTCAAAAGCCAATATAGGTTTTCTGAGAAATGAGTATTTTGACCAAGAATGGTTCAGCTGTATTTGTTGAAATCTCATGCATATATTCCTGGATTAAACCTATTAGCTTCTTGTAACATTATGATAAGTTGCTCTTGCTATATGATATCCACTAATTGTTTGTACATTATGGGAGTCAAACAAAACTCAACAAGTGGTTCTTGAAGCTTGCGGTGATGGTGAAACCGACTAACTCCTTTTGACCTAGACCGGTGGAGATTTCTGTCTTTGGGACATCCTGCAGTGTTTCTCAAGTTTTTCCTAATAATATTAATAATAAGAATCTTATTTATCCATTTCACTTAAACGCCTAGACTGAGTTAGCGCTTTAACAGTATGGAAGTAGTGTTTTTGCACTAATTAAAAGTCCTGTCCTCTTCCAATGCAAATTTAGCTGAGCTTAATTTTTTGGTGGTAGGTATCCGTGAACTTCTTCGTCGAGATTGAGAGATCCAATTTCAGCATGTACATTGAGAAGAGAATCAGTGTGCAGAACACGTAGCATCTCTATCAGTCCTAGCTAGCCCTGACCTGCATATTTTACAGGAGCCTTCGCTGACAGTCATGGACCTTCTTCGTAGAAACAAGCGAGGAGCTTTGTACCGCAGAGTTCTCCACTATATAGTTTTTCTTCTATTGCCCTTTTAGCTTTCCGTTTGTATAAAAAAAAAAAAGGAAAAAGTGATAGAGAATTCTTTTTTTTTTTTTTGAAAACTCAGCGTTCAACATCAACAATAATAACTAGACATTCAACTGAAACCGAAATTTGGAAAGGTATAATAATAAATAGCCTTATTTTTAACTAATAAAGAGGTAAAACTCAGCATTTAATTATTTTTAGTATATATTAAAGAAAAATTTTAACATTATGAAATTGTTTTTAAAGAGGTGCTTGGTTGATGAGTTTGGAAAGAGGTTGGTGGAAGGAATAAAAAGCGAGTGGTTGGATGTAGATTATTATTATAAATACAATAGTTTGATATCTCACTTTTGAGGAATCCTTCGTTTAGATTTAATAGAGTAATGAAACTTGTTCTTTAATAGTGGCTCTTTTTAAATATATTTTTAATACTAATTAATTAAAATGTTATTAATTATAATAATATTATTAATTAAATAATTATAATATAACTATTTAAAATATAATTATTTATTAATTAAATTAATTAATTACATTATAATTAATTAAAAATTAATTTTTTAAAAATATTTTTTACAAACCAACCACTATCAATAATAATAGTAATCATTTCTTCCTCTTAACCAACCGTTATAATTATAATGATAATATCTATTTTTATTCTTCAATTTATTTATACTCATTCTTATTACCATTCTTCCATACGAATCAACCGCCTCTTAAGTCTCGTAAGAACCATTTGATGTGATTCAATCGCATCTAGAATAATTTAAAATTCTTGCAAAACCACTTTTGAATTTTTCAATTTTTAGAAATCGTTTTTGATTTTAATTAAACATAGCAATGAATACATTTAATATAAATATTAGACTTAAATTAATCAAATATTATTTATATGAAGATTCAATTTATCCCTTAAACTTAAACTGCCTAATTAAATTCAATTCAAAATAATACTTTATTATAATTAACTTAAATTTATTAATTTAACCCAAATTTAATGAATTTTAATCAAATTTAAAACCTAAATTAAGCTATCATATTAATGACATTTAATTAGTCAACGTGTGATATTTATATTATGTATGTTTTGTTGTTATTTTTAATTGAAATCAAAGAAAATAATTTTTTTAAAAACGAAAAAATAGTAAAATTTTAAAAATTATAATTTTTTCTAAAACTTCTTAAATTATAAGATATGTCTATTTTACTTTACAAAATTGTGTAAAAGCCAAATCCTTGGACTTTAATAAATTAAAATATAATTAAAGTTGGACTTTGCTTAAAATATTTTATCCTTAAATAAAGTTTAAAAGATGGGAAAGCGTTAATATATGGAGGCCATGGCCGTCCACTTTGTCCGCGTCATGCCACGCCTTGGTTGAGTCACGGTAGAAAAGAAAGCATGTGACGAGCTGAAGGAAAAAAGCAAAACTAAAAGAGGATGACGATAAGGTATCGTATCAACTCTCCACCGCCGAAAGCTTTTGTACGTTTTAAGCGGAGGTTTGTTGAGAATGTATCGGATTCCATGCTTTTTTCTAATTAGATATTTAGCATTTATCAAATCTTCTATTCTATTTAATTTGTTTCAACTCTAATAAGTTCGATGTAAATATGTGAATGGGATTTAATAAAACGTGATAAAAATATCATAACTGATCTAATCCAGTAGTTCTCCTGAAAAAGTAGATAATGAGTCCTTTGAATACGGGTTAGTCATACTCTTAGGGGCCGTTTGGTTCCACTTTTATTTTTTTTTTGTTGTTTTTAGTTTCTGTTTTTTGTTTTTTATTTCTGTTTTTTTCCTTAAAAAAACAAAAACCTGTTTGGTTGATATTTGTAATATAAAAATTGAAAAACAAAAATATGTTTGGTTGAGGTCTGTTGTGAAAAACTAAAAGCAAAAACATGTTTAGTTTTTTCATCCTGTTTCTATTTTTGGTAATTATACCCTTATATGTAATAATTAAAATATAATGCAATATATTTTTTAATTAATTAATTATCATTGTAGCTAAAATTAGAATATATGCAAATCAAATATTATTAAAAACTTACACATTAATTGTATAAAATAAAATTACATAAACTAGAAAATTATATTAAGTCATTCTAATCAATAAAATTTGTCCATCATACTATAATTCTTGAAAATAACATAATAATACTATCATTCACAAAAAGAAACGTAAATCAATTAGAATTAATATAATCACTCCACATTTGCATCGCAATTTCATCTCGCTTCCAAGACATACCTCGAAGTTGTGCTGGTGTGATATTATACTCTACTTGAAAACTTACATCTTCATTTGCACTTTCTCTAATTTGTTCTTCATTTTCAGCACAACTATCAAATAATTCATCGCTTTGCCCATAAATTCTAATATAGTTGTGTATAACACAACAAGAAATAACGATGTATTTTTGTTTCTTCATCTCATAACTCGGCATGTTTTTAAGTATAGGGAATCTTGCTTTTAAAACGCCAAAACATCTTTCAATAACATTTCTCAATGAAGAATACCTGTAATTAAACAATTCCTGTGGACCTTAAGGTCTTCCTCTGCTTCTATAATCTCGCAAATGATATCTTTCACCTCAGTATGGTGAAAGAAATCCAGACATATTAATGTAGCCCGAATCAACCAAATAGTACTTGCCTAACATAACAAGAACATAATATTAACAACTAAAATATTAAAAATGAATCATAATTACTGTGATTATTTAAAATAATATATTACCTTGTGGAGGCATAGGGAATTGATTTGCTAGATTTTTCACTGTTTCTAAAAGAATTCGAGAGTCATTTGCAGTACCTTCCCATCCAGCTATTACATATGTAAAACGTATGTCAAATGAGCAACAACACATAATATTTTGGGTTGGATTAATTTTTTTGCCCCTATATGGTATTTGTTCATCGGTCGGAACATGTGCATCAATATGTGTACCATCTATTGCTCCTACACAATCCTAAAAATTTAAAATATATATTAAAATAATTATTAATCATAAGAACATAATTAAAATGGTAATTGAATATATAAATGTACTTGAAAATATGGAAAGAATTTTGAATTATGTTGAATCTCAGGAGGTGTATTATTGAAAGGTGGTAGAGTAATGAATCGTTTTGCAAGACGATTAACTGCATATAAGACTTTACGAAAGTACTTCGAAATTGTCCAAGTTGAATGTTGAAAGCATTCTGCATTGACTCTAATTGTCTCACTATGCCCTATAG
>JANZXR010022895.1:0-15174 GCA_027575705.1 Erythroxylum echinodendron
GGGAAATGTCATGAATGCATGTACAGTCATTTACATGTGCAAAATTTACTATTCACCTACATGTGTATGCATGAACACATCAATACAATTTTAATCACTTATAACCTATTCCACATGACTATTTTACCCTTCCCATTGGTGAGGGGATGTTACAGTAATAACCCGTTCATATCCTTAGAGCACGAATTTTAAGAAACGCAAAGAACAAAAGTTTTAGTATAGGTCTTAACTTGATCTCTCTGAAAGTTTCTTGAGAAAATAGTGACTAGACCTCAAGTTAGGTATGTTTCCCTAGTACTTCCTGTGATAGACCCCTGTGCTGGAATATGTTAGATGGAGTGTTTTCCCTAAATAGGCATTTGTATTTTAGCTATCTCTTAATCTTTAGATCGCCAAATGGGATTATTTTTACTTTATATTAAACTAGAGACATATGGATACAATTTTCATGAAGGAGTATAATTTGAATTATGTCTATAATTGTTTCTAAATTGGATTTGAAGTTGAGTACTGGGTGCTGTCAATTTTTTAGAATTGTCTTTAGTATTTTAGGCATAACTTGTAGAATACTGAACCCATCTGAATAAATTTAGCGTTATTAGAAACTGAAGACAAATAGCAACAATTGTTTAGAAGAATAGGTTGCCTAAATACCTTATTTTCTAGGTCATAATTATCTTAAAAAACTAACCTAAAAATTTGTCCTATAAAGAACTAAAATAGTTGCAGGAAAATGAAAAATTCCTGTTTATCACAATCGTGCACCTCCTATTTTCTTCTTTTACTTATTATAAGCTTTTACATATTCTAGAAAGACCCAAACCTAACATAAGGTGTTTTCTATGATGCATTTAGACTATAATGAAACTTGAATTGAACTTAGTGAATGATGGATAAAGTGATTAAATATGTGATAGACATATGATTGATGATATTAGATTAACTAAGTTCTTTGATCTATAAACCTAAGTGTAAACTTAATATACTCAAATGATGATGTTAATGGTCAAGTGACGTGATTAGGGATAAATACTCGGGATAGTCAATTGAGCATACACTGAACATGATACATATACATATGCATGGTTAAACAATGATATGATTAATCAACTTAGTAATATGTGGATTATGTGTGTTGTATGATGTAGAAGCATAAGTTGACCGAAAACATCTAGACACTGCTAGACCATTAAGGCAGTAGCTTCCCTGGAGTATGCTGTGAGTTAACTTAGATGTGTCAACTCAATTATATGTTCTTTTCTGTTTGAGTTATAAGTGTAGTGAGTTGACTTAGATGTATTTCACCTATTTAATTTTTACGTGTCAAACTGTTACTAGTGTGATTGTCATAATTTCGAATATTGATTTTCCAAGGAGATCATTATTCAGTACTATATTGGAAGTGCTCATTGTATGTGAATTTAACTGAATAAGTGATACTTAACATTCTTATTAAATGCTGGACCAAGGTCCAAAGATAAATGTGAATGTGAATGGAATAAGTGATGCTCAACTGAAATTTAAGTGTCAGAATTTTATTCGATGATTGTGATATATGACTATAAATTATGTGAGATGATGCATTTCATGACATTGATGTACATTTTTAGATAAAGGAATTGTGACCAGGGTAACCAACCTGAAATAAGCCCAACATCCATAAGGAATATAGGTTAGTGCCTTAAATAAGCTCGACATCCACAATGAATATGGGTTAATACCTGAAACAAGCCTGGTATTCACGAGGGATATGGGACAATTAATAGGCACTCGGTCACAACAACATAAAAATGAAAGTAGAGTCTCATGTGTATTGCTTACACTTATCTTTGCATGTATCATATAAATGGTTGTGAAAAGTTATTAAATTATGTTGACCCAATATTGTGCAACCTTGGATACATGTTGATGAGATGAATGATTAGATTACTCTGAAATGATTATATGAAATGTTTATATTCATAATGTGTTTTTCAAAATATGTGTATATAAATTATGAATTGATATACACAACTGGAAGATGTGTTAAATAAGATTTGATTCTGAATAACATGATATACATATGAATTTGGTTATTGCTTGTAATATTTATGTCTTAACATGGGTGAGCACATTAATGATGGTTCACTTACTGAGTCACAATCTCATTAAAATTCCAATGTTGGTTTTCAGCTGTTTAGGAGACCTAATTCCTAAGGTAAACTAGTTACGTTCTGTAGTTGTCAATCTTGCAAGTTAAGAATGGCTCAAAGGTCTGGTCAGCCGATTCTGAGGAGTTTAGTTAGAATGCTTTGGTTTAGCATCTAGTTCCATGTTGTACACATTGTATAGGGATGTGAACTTTTACATGTTCTATTTTTGAGAATGTAGGAACTGGGAGGGTAATAACACAACAAATTTATTTTTTATGTTTATGAATCAAATGCTTTCAAGGAAATGACAATATATGTTTATGTTTTAATTGATGTGCCGATAAGTGATGTGACTGCTCTAATATGCCATTCATGTAGGGTGTGTGTGCTCGTATGTTCTCAAAATGTCAGGCGCATACATTTTTGATATAAGAACATGGTTTGGTATCTCTAGCAACACATAGTATTCATTTAATACGATATCTAGCAAGAAATTTACACAAGGTATGAGCCTGAAATTCTGAGAAACATACGAGCACATACACCCTACGGGAGCGGCATATTAGAGTAGTCGCATCACTTATCGGGGCATCAAATAAAACATAAATATATATCGTCATTTCATTGAAAACATTTGATTCATAAACATAAAAATGAATTTATCATGTTATTACACTTGCAGTTCCTACATACTCAACACAAAACATGTAAAAGTTCACATTCCTATATAATGTGTACAACATGAAATTGGATGCTAGACCAAAGAATTCTAACTAAACTCCTCATAATCAGCTGACCAAACCTTTGAGCCATTATTAACTCCTAAGATTGACAATGAAAGACCGTAACTAGTTTGCCTTAGGAATTAGGTCTCCTCAATACCTGAAAACCAACATTGTAATTTTAATGAGCTTGCGAACTCAGTAAGTGAACCATCATCGATGTGCTCACCTATGTTAGGACAAAAATATTACAAGAAATAACCAGATTCACATGTATATCATGTTATTAAAAATTAGATCTTATTTAACACATCTTTCAGTTGTGTATATCAATTCACAATATATATACACATATTTCGACAAACACATTATGAATATAGACATTTCATAAAATCATTTTAAAGTAATCTAATCATTCATCTCATCAACATGTATTCAAGGTTGCACAATATTGGGTCAACACAATTCAATAACTTTTTCATAACCATTCAAATGATACATGTAAAGATATGTGCATGTAAAGCACATGAGACTCTACTTTCATTTTTATCTTGTTGTCACCAAGTGCTTATTAGTTATCCCATATCTCTTGTGGATACTAGGCTTGTTTCAGCTATTAACCCATATCCCTTGTGGATATCAAGCTTATTTCAAGCATCAGCCCATATACCTTGTCGATATTGGGCTTATTTCAGGTACTGAATCATATCCCTTATGAATATTGGGCTTATTTCAGGCTAGTCATCATATATGACAATCATTAGCTCAAAGTCCGGCATTCAACTTCAGTTGAGCATCACTCATTCCATTCACATTCACATTTATCATTGGACCTTTGTCCACCATTCAACAAGAATATTAAGTATCACTTATTCAATCAAATTCATATACAATGAGCACTTCCAATATAGTCTCGAATAATGATCTCCTCTGACAATCAATGTCCAGAATTGTGACAATCACATCAGTAATAGTTTGATATGTAAAAAATAAACAAGTGAAATACATCTAAGTCAACTCACTATGCATATAACTCAAATAGAAAAGCACATATAATTAAGTTGACACATTTAGGTAACTCACAGTATACTCCAAGTGAGCTATTGCCTTAATGGTTCGGCAGTGTCTGGATGTTTTTGGTCAACTTGTGCCTCTCTATCATACAACACACATAATCCATATATTACTAAGTTGATCAATCATATCATTGTTTAACCATACACATGTATATGTATCATGTTCAATGTATGATCAATTGACTATCCTGGGTATTTATCCCTAATCATATCACTTGACCATTAATATCATCATTTATGTATGTTAAGCTTATGTTTAGGCTCATAGATCAAAGAACTTAGTTAATCTAATATCATCAATCATATGTCTATCACATATTTAATTACTTTATCCATCATCCACTAAGTTCAATTTAAGCTTTATTCTAGTCTAAATGCATCATAAAAAAACCTTATGTTAGGTATGGGTCTTTCTAGTATATGTAAAATCTTATATAAGTAAAAGAAGAAAACAGGGGTTGCACGATCGTGCTAATGCATGATAGTGACAGACATGAATTTTCCATTTTTCCGGCAATTTGTTTCAGTTCTTCACAGGACAGATTTTTAAGTTAGTATTGTATGGTCATTATGACCTAGAAAATGAGGTATTTAGGCAACATATTCTGATAAAAAATTGTTCCTATATGTCTTAAGTTTGTAATGAAATCAAACTTATTCAGATGGGTTTAGTATTCTGCAAGTTATGCCCAAAATAATAAAGACTATTATCAAACAATGATAGCACCGAGTACTCAACTCCAGGCCAAGTTTAGAAATCATTAAAGAAATATTTAAAATTAGATTTCTCCATAAAAATTGTAACCGTATGTCTCTAGTTTAATCTAAATTAAAAATCATCACATTTGTATATTAATATATGGATAAAATGCAGATGCGTTTTTCGTGGAAACACTCCGTCTAACATATTCCCGCACAGGGGTCTATCACAGGCAATATTGGGGAAACAGACATAACTCGAGCTATAGTCACTATGTTCTTAAGACACTTTAACAGAGATCAAGTTAAGACCTATATCTAGAACTTTCATAGTTTGAGTTTCTCCAAATTCGTACTCAAGGATAAAGATAGATCGCAAGAGAAAGATGAAATTGAAACCAGAATTTCAACTTACCTTGATAACCTCTTTCCTTCTCCTCTTTTCTCCCCCTTTTTCTCTCCTTCTCTTCTTATTTTCATTTTTCTCCCTCTTCTAACCTTATGAACGACCTTCACTCTCACTTTTATTGCCTTTTTTATTCATTTTCTTTAGAAAATTTAAAGAAAGTCAAACTAATTCATGTGTCACTATTCCATTGGTCCATGTGTCACCATTCTATTGGTACATATGTTATCCTTCTATTGGTCCATATGTTACTATTCTATTAGTCCATATGTCACTTTCTTTAAGCTTCACATATAACTCATTTAAAACTCCATATTTCACTACCTATAAGGCTACACATGTCACCAATTGTAATGCTACACATGTCACCATTTTATTGCCCCAGATGTCATAAGTCTAAGGTGCCATTTGTCACAAATTTAAAGGGCCACTTGTAACAATTATACTCAAGCCACTCATCATCCATTTAACTAAGCCATTTGTCACTTATTCCCAATGCCACATGTCACCATTTCGTAGGCCAAATCAACCTAATTACCATATATCAATTTGTCTTGCTCTTTAACATTTTTCTTAGACCAGTTGTACATATCACCTCATCAATTAGTCAATTGTCACAATAATTTTCCAATTATCTAATTATAATCCATCAATTCATCTTATTAGTAAATAAAAATGCAAAAAATTGGGAATGCACATTCATATTACATTCATTTTCGTTCCATACCTCGGAATATGTCAATTGAGTGCATATACTATCTTCTAATATTTTCTAAATCATGATTCATATGTATGTGTATACAAACATAATGCATGCCAATGGAATGCTCTTTATATATTCTCACATGATATAGCTTAATCTAACAATTAATCCTTAAATGTAGGAACGAGTTATTACAATTCTTCCCCCTTAAGATATTTCATCTTTGAAATTATTACCTGATTGATCGAATAAATAGGGGTATTGTCTCCTCATGCTTTCTTTAGTCTCCCATATGGCTTCTTTTCTTGAATGGTTCTTACAAAGAACTAATTAATAAGATGGTTCGGTTTCTCAATTTTTTAGTTTGGAAGCCAATTTTTTTGGCGGGTTCCTCCATGTAACTCAAATTACTTGCAATTTCTACCTCCTTTGTCTGTAATACATGCATCAGATCTAATTAATATCTCCCGAGCATACTAACATGGAACACATTGTGAATCTGAGACATCTCTGGCAATAATGCTAACTCATATGCTAATGCTCCTATTCTCTTAGTAATTTCATAAGGACCAATATATTTAGGGATCAATTTTCCCTTTCTACAGAACCTCAATACTCCCCACCAAGGAGATACTCGCAGAAACACCTTATCTCCAAATTGGTATTCCATATCTCTTTAATACTGATTTGCATAAATTTTTTATCTATCTTGAGCTGCTTTGATTTTACTACGAATCATTTATCAATAGTGTCTTGAATCAAGTATGGGCCCTCAATAATCCTTAAGCCTTCTTCATCCCAAAATAAAGGCAATCGGCACTTTTTGCCATATAATGCCTCATCAGGAGCAATACCAATACTACTGTGATAATGATTATTGTATGTAAACTTAATAAGTGCTACATATTGATCCCATACTCCTTGAAATTCCATTACACAAGCCCTAAGCATATCCTTAACAGTTCTAATAGTTCTCTCACTCTGCCTGTCTGTTTGAGGATGGAATGTTGTACTGAAATTCAACTTTGTACCCAATGCTGTCTATAAACTACCATAAATTCTAGAAGTAAATCTGGGATCCCGGTTAGACACAATAGACAATGGAACACCATGTAATCTTACTACCTCATTAACATACTTTTGAGCCAACTGCTCTAGTGTATTATTCTCTCGCACAGGTATGAAATGGGCCGATTTCATTAATATATCAACAGTAACCTATATAGCATCATATCTTTAGATTCCTTGTGATTCTCTTCCATTTCCACTTTGGTATAAATAATGACTGTAATTTTCCAAATGGGCCTGATGTTCTGCTTTTATCTGTTGATAAGTTAAACACTTGGTAACATACTCAGCTATTTACTTCTTTGTCCCTAGCCACCAGAAATGTTGTTTCAGCATATTATACATTTTGGTATTATTAGCATGTATGGCATAGGTAGCTAAATTTTCTTCCTCTAAAATTTCTTTTCTCAAGTCAGTAACATCAGGTACATACAATCTCTGTTTCATCCATAACACACCATCTCTCAATTCAAATTCAAAATTTGGATTCTACTTTGATTGTTCCATAACCTTTACTAATTCTGGATCCTCACTTGAGCTTTCCTAATCCTTTCATGTAGTACTAGTTTAAGCTTCAATGTAGCTATCAGCGTTTCATTCTGCCCCAAACTCAATTTAACATTCAATGCTCTCAATTGAACTAAGTGTTGAAACCTTATTGTCTAAATCTGGGCCACATTACAATTAGATTTGCTACTTAACGGCCATAACATTAGCTTTACCTGGTTGGGATTCAATTGTTCAGTCATAATCCTTAAGCAGTTTAATCCACTGTCTTTGTCACACATTCAACTCCTTCTAACTCAACAAATATTTTAAACTTCTATGGCTTGTATATAACCGAAATGTCTCACTATGTAAATAATGTCTCCAAATCTTCATTGTTAATACCACTATAGCAAGTTCTAAGTCGTGAACTGGGTAGTTGAACTCATGAGGCCTCAACTGCCTCGATGCATATGAAATCACCTTACCATACTAAATCAAAACACATCCTAACCTGATGTGAGGCATCAATATACACAATATATCCTTTAGATCTAGATGGGATAGCTAACACCGATGTTTTGGTCAATCGATGTTTCAATTCCTCAAAACTTCTTTGGCAATCATCAGTCCATCCAAAGTGTACATTCTTCATCAGAAGTTTTGTCAAAGGGGTTGCGATCAATGAAAACCCCTTCACAAACCTTCTGTAAAACCCTACTAATCCCAAAAAACTCCAAATTTTAGGGTTATTTTTTTTAACTTTCCATTTCATCACTGCCTCCACTTTCTTTGGATCCACCTCTATACCTTGTCCAGATACTATATGGCCTAAGAACACCACTTGGTCAAGCCAAAAGTCACATTTACTGAACTTGACATATAATTGTTTCTCTCGCATTATTTGTAAGATTAACCTTGAGTGTTCAGAATGTTCCTCTCTGCTTTTCGAGTACACCAAAATATTATCAATAAATACAATAACAGAGTGATCTAGCTAAGGCTGAAATACCTTGTTCATCAGGGCCATAAAAGCTAACGAAGCATTTGTTAATCCAAAAGGCATCATTAAGAACTCGAAATGTCTATATCTGGTCCTAAATGCACTCTTCCATACATCTGCTTTAGCTATCTTCAATTTAGTGAACACTTGACCCCATCACTTATCAAGAAGATCATCTATCCTCAATAAGGGGTACTTGTTTTTCACCTTCACCCGATTCAATTATCTGTAATCAATACATAAATTCAAGGTCCCATCCTTCTTTTTCACAAATAAGAATGGGGCTCCCCAAGGTAATACACTAGGTCTGATGAAGCCCTTTTCTAATAACTCCTATAGCTGAGTCTTAAGTTCCTTAAATTCCATAGGTTCCATCCTATATGGAGGAGTAGATATAGAAGTGGTACTAGGAACAAGGTCAATAGTGAACTCTGTCTCCCTGTCAGGGGGTAATCTCAGTAATTCATTAGGAAATACATCAGGAAAATTCATGTTAATAGGAATATCCTGAATTGCTTGCTCATTCTGGATATCAGTTATATAGGCTAGGTTAGCCTCACTTCCATCTTAAATCAATTTGAAAGCACTCATCAGAGAGATTAGTCTAGCTGGCACTGCTAGACTAACACCCCAAAATATTACTCTCAGCTGAGTAAGAGATTCAATAATCACCTCTTTGGTGTAACAGTTCATTACATCTCTATGTGTAACAAGCTAATCCATGCCTAGGATGAGATCTATCTCTCTCAATTGCAGTACAGTTAGGTCGGCTTCTAACTCCACTTGATCAATCTGGATAATGCACTCTTTACACACTTCCCTACTCACAACAATGTGACCTATAAGAGTATTCACCTCTAAACCATATTCCAACATTCCTCTCTCATAATATAATTTAGATGCCAAATAGGGGGAAACAAATGAATGAGTAGACCCTGCATCTAGCAATACAAATGCCTCGAATTGAAAAACATATAACACACCTGCAACAACATCAGGGGAGTTATATGCTGCCTGTTTGATAATAGCATAGATTCTAGCCTAGGATTGCGATTGGTTGCTTCGCACTTCAGTTTTGGTATTAGGATCTAAAGAACTCACTCTTGCTCTGCCTCTACCTCTACCTCTCTATCCCCCTCCACTGGCTCTACTTTGTTGGACAGTCATTTTATATATGGGTCACCCTCTCATTCCAGACTATGCTCCTGTAATGGTGGGACAATCTCTGATCTGATACTCAAGAGGGACACAACAAAAACAAGCTATGTCCAACATTCGCCACCATGTTTCTTGCCGCAGTACCTACAACTAGACATCTGCGATGGCTACCGCTATATACTGGTCTTCTAGACACCTGGCCTTTACCAAAAGAGGTAAAACTACCTCTTGGCCTGAATCTTGACTGCCTCGACCTAAACTGTGACCTTGATGGTCCACTTTGGTGTTTGCTAAACTTTCTACCAGAATCAACTTAAAATTCACAAGTCTCTTGAATCTAAACTCTTGCTTGTACTTACCTCGTTCATCCTTCAATAGCTATTTGATTCTGATCAAAGCGGCTCTCAACTCAACAAAGCTACTCAAATTAGTGATTGTCAATCTGGTTCTAATTTTTATATTCAAACTATCTTCGAACTGTCTACATTTTTCTTCCTCAATCAGGACTAGAGCCATAGCATAAGCCAGAAACTCATTAAACTGCACTTCATACTCGACTACAGTGAGGTTCCCCCATTTTAGATTAAGGAACTCCTTCATTTTCCTATCCAGACAAATCTTTGGCATATAATTTTCCTTGAAGACCTTTAAAAAGATTTCCTAAGTTAGTCTGCAGGGTTGGGTGGAACTATCGGGAACGGTCTTCCGCCATTGGTAAGCTGGACATTATAGTAATGAGACGGTATAATTAAACCTCTTATCCAGTTCACAATCCATTTGGTCCAATATTCTTTCTACCTTCTTTAACCAGCTCTCTTCCTCAGTAGGGTCTGTACTCCCGTTGAAGTCATGTAGTACGTAAGGTGTTGATCCCACAAGGTGGTTAATGTAATCCTAAAATCTAAGGCTGAACTTAATTTAAAATAATTCAAGGAACGAAACTAAATAAGAGAATAATTCAATCACACAATTAATTTCAATAATCAAATTCAAAAATATAAACAAGATAACAATTGCACACCTAATCACAAAGCAACCTATAACCTACTAATTGAGAGAAACAGGATTTTTATCCCACTTTAATGAAAACCTAATTGATTATGAAATTGTTGAATTATCGGTTCTAGACGGTCCTAGGGTGGATTACTCTTTCTCAAGATATAATCATTAACCCTAATAATCAACCCTAATCAGATTATAAGAAATTGTAACCTCTCGATTCACAATTTATCCCAAAACTTAAATTAGATCTTAGGTTTTCCAATGAACTACCAAAACTTATATATGATCTCTCGTTATACAAAATTACCGGTTTGATTTAATTCTTGATTTGTTAAACTACCTAACTCTCGTTAGTGCAATTTAATGATTTTCACTCCGTTCACCCTCTCAGTTTGTCACTGAAATATTAAGTGTAGAATTTGAATCACAAATAAGTTAATAAAAATATAATAAATCAACTTTCATTAATATCAAAGACAAAATTCCCGAAGGTGAGTTTAGACAAGTACTTAACATTCAACAAATCTATCATCTATGGCTATCTCAATTTCTTTATAGTCATAAAGAACAAAATAAAAGTAGAAATAGATTCGAAATAGAATGATGGAGGCAACAATGGTGGAAAACCTCATATTCTTGGAAGTACTTCACGTAGGCTTTCTCTCCATATCTCTCTTCTTTTGTTTCCTTCCTCAATCTCTTGATAAGGCTCTCTAGGGTTTCGGAATATGGCTGATGCAAAAAGCTCTTCTCTTCTATTCTTTATGTTCTTTAAATACCTTAGCAACCCTAGGGTTCTCTTCTTATTTGAATGTCTACCTGACACTGGCCATGATCGTGACATACTTTTTGTCACGATCATGGCATAAATGTCATCATCTTAGCCTGCGGTAGAGTCTTTCTGTCACGTTTATGTCCCTTGGGCTATGGCTCATGATCATGGCATAAATGTCATCATCTTAGCCTGTGGTAGAGTCTTTCTATCACATTTATGTCCCTTGGTCTATGGCTGACATGGTTCTGTCACGATCGTGGCCTATTGTGCCATGATTGTGGGTCGTTATTTCAGCCCGAAAGTCTTTGACTGGTAAAAAATACAGAACCAACGGGTAAGCGATGCAGAATTATGGGCAGTTTTTTCAGCCTGAAAGTCACATGGTTCTGTCACAGAGTTGGTTCTGTATCACTTGCTCGTGACTAGTAAACCACTAATTATGGAGCTAGTTCTACATTACTCAACCGTAATAGGTTAACTGTTATAAACTAATTGTTACGAAGCTGGTTTTGCATTGCTTACCTGTAACAAGTCACGAAGCTAGTTCTACATCACTTACCCGTGACTAGTTAACCATTATTTATGGAGCTGGTTCTACATTACTTACCAGTAATTAGTTAACTACTATAAATCGGTATAATAACATATATAAAGCCTAACAATATACCATAGGTCAAAGCAACTTATACTTTTTCAATTCAACTTATTTTCGAAATCAATTATAAGAGGATTCATAATCATTCAATTTAATGCATAATTTGAATGTAGCTTCCAACCATACGAAACTTAACTTTCAAATTAAAACTCATATATTGCCAAAGCATACACTTATTCTAGCAATATTCACTTAAAATATTATTTGCATAAAATCTATCATAAATATTCATTTCATGATTAAATAAAAACCATTTGCATAAACTTAATTTGAAGAATACTCACATATCATCAATTCTTTTACAAATAATTAAGTCATATAAAACAGTTAAAATACACTCACTATTTTGCAAATGTATCGTCAAGCATACTCACACATTCGGTGTCTTTCATTTACCTACACAAAACACATTTTGCTTAGGAATTTATTTCCAAATCAGAAAATAAGGCATTAAAACTATATATTCAGTTTAATAAAATTCGAGATATGTATCTAATCGTGTAACACACACGCTAATCATATTTCTGCTTACTTCTGTAAACTAACCTATTGGTCACCATTTCTAAATATAACTTCAAATGTCACTTAAATACCATATTTTATCCATTCTATCTTACTAATTTATTCAAGACACAGTCTCAATTAATTTAATTCACGATATTATAATCGTTCATGAGAGTCATGATTATGTCCCATGTCTAGAATCCATACCTCCAATTGTTTTCTAATTTTCTCATAGAAAACATTCAAATTAGGTTTTGAGTCTTCCATGAATTTGTTCCCATATGTCTCTAATTTCTATATCATCAAAAATCATGACATTTCAACTTATAAATCGTGAAAATGTACCAAATATCACAAGTTGTTTCAATACAAGGGCAGTATTAGGTTACCATTTTAATTCTCAAATTTCAATATCATTCATCCTGAATTAGGTCTAGGTATCTCCCAGAGACTTTTATTAATATGTCCTAATCTTTAGATCCAATTGTAATCACCCAATTTGGAGGTTTGTAGGCTAAGTTATGGCCACACCATTGGGACTGGTTTAAGTTAACCTAGGATAAAATCCCACTACACATTCCTCTCTTGTCATATTCAACTAATTCCGTGCAAAGAAACATCAAAGTAATACCAAGAAAACATTGATCTTAAGACATCTTTCTCACTTAAGAAAACCTATAAAAATTAGAAATTTAAGCTCAGAAACTTATCACTTTTTCCTCCAATCTTTTGAGTATTTCATAAGTACTTCAAGATTTCTCCAAATTAGCATCAAATTCCATAAAAAATGACTACACTTTTCTTCCTATGTCCTTGGCCAATGTTCAAACTTAGTTTATCTTCTTTTCCCTTTATTTTTTTTGTCTCTCACGTTACTCTCTCATCACTCTCACGTTTACATTGAAAGAATGAAGCAAAATGCCTTAAGTTTTGCTTTTCATACTCATTTAATGGATTACATATGTCACCTTCCTATTTGTCTTCACTAATGACTCATCAAACACATTTCATCATCTCATTGATCATCTCTAATGACTCATCAATCCACTAATATCATGTAAAAATATCAAATTATCCATATTTAGTACAAAACGACCAAATTGCCCTTTAATGCATTTAATTGACCAACTAATTGAATTAAATCTCGAAAACATTATACAACCATCTTGTTTTCAAGTTAATCATGAAATACTCTAATTAGGGTCAATGCTTATTGATTGGATGCTTTTAAAAATTTTGAATGGGTTTAAAATCATCAATACCCATTATTTTCCATAAAGGCATTTCAGTCCAATAATTTCAGATTATCCAAATTCTATTCAAACAATCTCCGTTATGACCTATTTAAGTTCATATGGACTCCAATCCTAATTTTGGAGCTTTTCATCATATTTTGAAATTATTCGGTAACTTTTCAGTTGCTTAGAAGAATTTTCGGATTGAATCCGGGAATCATTAAATGTCACCAAAATTGTCCAGATTTCATTCAAAAGTATCACCTAAATCTCCAAAGCACATTTCACAACTTTTAAAACTCATCCCAGAACCATCTTTGTTCTATCTGTAATCTCCATTATGATCTCAATAGTACATCGAAAAATTTTTGAAAACTACAAAAAGCAACGAAATGTGTCCGAACGAGCTTTAAAAGCTGTAAAATGTGCCGGAAAAGTCTAAAACCATCTTTGTTCTGTCCATGATCTCTGTTATAACCTTAATAATACATTTAAACACTTAAATTAATCTAGTACACAATAAATAGAGCATACTTTACGAAATGCATATACAACACATTACACAGTACAATCATCGAACTAGGATATTACAATTAATATATGCATGTTATCATGAATTATTGGATTAGACTATTTATGAAATTGCTAATATATTTATGTATAAGAGAAACTTTAGTTCCTAAAATTCAGTATTTGATAGCCTTAATTTCTACCAATTATACGTAGTTGTTAATTTCAATGAACAATAATAGCAGTGGAAGATAAGTTTAACGATGAAATGTAGGGTTTTGGATTTAATATTGTTATTGAGGAGTTATGAAATGAAGAACCAAATGTTTGAATAAAATACAATGTATGATAATAAAAAAAAATCTTATAGATGTTGTATTTATCATGGAAGGGTGAACCTATATACAGAGTGTACACGATATGCTATTCATTATCTATTGTTGATGTATATCATATTCTTTATGAACAGAATATTTTTCCAATTTAAAATAAAAATAAAATCAACACAGTTTGGAAAATAAATTCTTATTGCAATAATCATAATTACAAAAAAATATTTTTATTTCAAATTTTTGAGTCCAATGGCTCTATTTTTAATGTCGATAAATGATTTTTCAAATTTTGAAAAAATAGATAGCATAAGGAATGGGCAGCTTGATGGAAGTTCCCAAAGTTGTGTCTAACATAGTATAGGTGTAAAGCTTCCTTCCTAAGATGTGGGCATGCTTGATGGGCATACATGTAACACCCCCTCACCATAGGGTACGCACCGGGACTGCCGTAGGTCATTCCTATACATATCCTATGATAAGGGAGCGATACGTGTAATCACTACAATACTCCACATGGCATCATAACAATTGAATAATAAAAACAATAACTGTAAATCACAAGATTTTTAAAACCAAACTCTTCCTCTTTTCATTACTCAAAATCAACAATTTATACACCATCAAACTATATAGTTTGTACATACAGAAACCCTAATACAGATACTATGAAAGAGGAAGAAATACATCAACTATCTAGGTCATCCCAAA